>JAVXUL010137052.1:0-12122 GCA_035590515.1 Trichilia minutiflora
GCTATTGTTTGGGTTACTCTTCACCCGATTAAAGTAAGATTTGGGTTACACTTCACCCGTGTAAGAAGTTGTATTTGGGTTGCTCTTCACTCGTAGAAAGCAAGACATGTATTTGGCTACCCTTCACCGTTAAGGAAGGAGTTGTAATCTGGGTTACTCTTGACCCGTGCAAACTAAAAGGATAGTAGAGCCTCAGTCCGGTAAAAGCTGAGAGAGTGGACGTAGGTCTGGTTGTATCGAACCACTATAAACTCTGTGTTTGCATTCTCTCTCTCTTCTCTCTCTCTCTGTTACTTTCTATTTTGCATATACTTTAAATTTTAATCATAAATATATTTGCAAAGTATTTTCATTGGCTTAATCATTATCGTTCATTTAGTTTTTAAATTTCTTTAAAGCCAATACACCCCCTCTCTTGGTTTGCCAACTGGGCCATCAGATTGCTTTAGAATAGAATCTGGGAATAAAGGGGAGGTACATAACATTTTATAGGGGATTTTTCACACACTAATAAACGAAATTTTTGAGGATAGAAAAACTTTTTTTAACTTTTCATACTAAAGTAGAAAGAGAAAATATAGAAGAAAAAGATTTTTTGGACTGATTCTTTCACTCTCCTTCTGCTATCATCACTCCAACACACAAGCAAAACCTTTTCGACTTAAGTATCGGAGGATTTTTGTCGAAAAACTGGCTTTACCCCTGAGTTTTCCATTATTTTATAGTGAGAAAGACTAGGACCCAAGGAAGAAGACAATCTGGTGTTAAAGGTTGAAGACAGACAACTTTTCGCATCGACATTTGGCGTCGTCTGTGGGAAACTAAACTAAAAGCTAACAATCAACCAACTTTATTAAAGATGACAAATACTAGAGGCTACTCAACTAGAAGGCACTTGACAAAACGAAGGAACATGGATGGAGACTCCATTGATGTAACTGCTATAGTGGAAGAGGCTCACATCACTTTATCGGAGTTTCCGAAGCACGAGAGTTTCAAATCAGACAAAATGACTTGTTTGCTGTAACAGCTCCAAAACAGCGAACAATGACATACAGAGAAGGACCAGCAGATTCAGATGCTGGTCAAGGAAATGGCAGAGATGAAAAAGATGGTGCAGATAAACATGATGGGTGTAAAGATACCTGATGAAACTGTGGAAAGTAGCATTCTCCGGCCAGAAGCTACTACAAAGAATGACGAAAAGGAAAGAAGAAAAGGCTCTAATTAAAAGATATACAACAGTAGAGAAAGGAAAGAACAAGGCTATTGAAGGGCCTCAACCAAAGAAAATGGGGGTTAGGGAAGAAAATATGCCATCTCATGTTCATGAAAGGCACTATTATGAATCTACATGGGTGTCTCAAAGTCTAGAGACAGCCCACAAGAGGCTTGATAAAACTAGCTTACCCCATGATGATATGAGGGTGGTTTTAGAGCAAAGGCGAAAGAAGGAATGGGAAACTTTTAGGCACAGATATTTGTGCTAGGAAGAGGACTGGGGAACTGATACCAAAGAGAAAGATGTAGAGGCCTTGGTGAGGAAGCTAGTGGAAGAGATGAACAACGAGAAGGCACGCCCTAGGGTGAACCGATGGAATCTATTCAACAAATGGGATCATATACAAAGTCATCATTTACCCCAAAACTATTAGGTTAAACTTTGTCTCAGAAGTTTAAATTGCCCCAGATTACTCTATTTTCTAGGAAGACAGAACCCATCACTGTACATGGACTTCTTTCATAAGATGATGCTTGTCCAAGATCTGAGCAAAAACTAAATGTGTCACTTATTTTCCCTGACCCTAGAAGGACAAACGAGGAAACGGTTCGTGGGTTTGACTCCGGGGAGTATCCAAGACTTCGAACAATTGTATGATGTATTCACTGTAGAGTTTAAAGGAGCGGTTTTTAGCTCCAAAATTCTGAGCTCCTTTTTGTTGCTTAAACGAGAAAGTGGCGAAAGTTTTAGGAGTTTTGCTAAAAGATACCATAAGGAAGTGCTTGAGCTAGGAGCTTTCCATTACCCTTTAGCGTTGGAAGGGTTAAAACAGGGACTAAAAATAGATAAGGCTTGGTATTCTATATGCAAGTCCTCGGTGAAGACATACGAGCCTACTCGAAGGAAATAACTTGATGAGATTGAGGTCGAAAATTAAGTAATGCTAAAGATGAAAGAGCAGAAAACAACGGGGGTTCCACCAAAGGACAACAACCGGTTCAATAAGTCGAATAATAAAAAGTAGAGAAATGATAAGAAGAAGTTCTTTGAGGTGAACTGTTGGAGAGATAGAGCCCCCGAGTATTACTAGAGTGATAAACGTAAGGAGGAGCCTTATGTCAAGGAAAGGAGATCGCCTCGGAGAGATGATCTGAGGTGAGTGGCTCAAGTAGAAGACAAGAGGAAGTTCACTCCTCTAAATGCACCACTTTCCCATGTCTTGGAAGAAGTGAGGAGACGAGGGACCCTTTTGTTATATCCCCGTCCGATCTGAGTCAAGCCAACAGGAGAAACGAAGAATAAATTCTGTGAATTTTATTAAGATATAGGATATTTGATCAATGACTATTTTGATTTACAGAATCAAATCAAAGTTTTAGTCAGAAATAATTATTTGACTAAGTTTGCAACTCAGAATGATGAGAAAGCCCGAAATCCAAGATAGGTCCAGAGACACAATGACATAATGGTTATTACAGGAGGCCCTACGTTGGCTGGGAACTCAAACAATTCTCGAAAGAATTATTCTCGGTACTCTCTCCTTAGCATAAATGTTGAGCCGTATGTAATGAATGTGCGAGTAGAGAAGAGATTAAAGGTGGCCTCAATACTGATAATGTTCACAGATGAAGATGAATGTGGAGTACACTATCCACATAATGCTTTAATTGTCACATTGTCGATGAAAATTTCTCAAATTGGAAGAATATTGATTGATACAGGGAGTTTCACCGACATCATTTTCAAGAAAACATAAGATTCCTTGGGTATTGAAGACTTAAGATTGAGACCTGTAGAGATCGTTTTGTGTAGGTTCAAGGAGTCATGTGTATACCCCTTGGGAACAGTGTAGTTGTTGATAACAATGGGTGATAAACCATATTAAAAGACTACTATGGTTGAACTCCAAGTCATGGATCTCAAGATGCCATATTCTATGATCTTGGGGAGACCATTTCTCCGGTCTATAAAAGTAGTGGAGAGTGTCTATTACCTAAAGTTAAAGTTTAGAGGGGGAGATGGAATCGGGATCTCAAGATGCTATATTCTATTATCTTGGGGAGACCATTTCTCCGATTTATGAAAGTAGTAGAGAGTGTCCATTACCTAAAGTTGAAGTTCAGAGCGAGAGATGGAATCGGGATTATGAGAAAAAATCAAAGGGAGGCCCGATCCTGCTTTGCCATAGCTTCAAGGAATTCCTACTGTATTTATAAACGCTCATTGGAAGAAACAATTGTCGGATATGCAGAAGATGATTGGTAGGAGGATCTACTGGAAGATGTGGATAGGAAGATGGGCCAATTTGAGAGGTCGTCATCCGTCGAGCCGATTGAAAAAATGGAGTTAGTCATAGTGAATGACAAACGGTCTGAGAAAACTGTAAAGATCGGGTCAAGATTGACCCCCGAGCACAAAGCTTCATTCATTGAGGTGTTAAGGCGAAACACAGATGTATTTGCTTGATCCCACGATGATATGCCAGGGATTAGTCCTCGAGTTATTTTTCACCGATTAACGGTGAATCTAAAATTCAAACTTGTAGCTCAGAAGAGGCGAACATTCAATGTCGAAAGGAGGAAGGCTATCAAAGCAGAAGTTGACAAGCTTCTGAAATCAGGGTTTATTAGAAAAGTCCAATATCCCGAGTGGATTACAAATTTAATTATGGTAAAAAAAGGCCAATAAGAAATGGAAAATGTGCATAGACTTCACTGATTTAAATAAAGCTTACCCCAAAAACAGTTTTCCCTTACCCAAGATTGATCAGTTGGTAGATGCCATGGCAGGTCATGAGCTTCTCAGTTTTATGGATGCTTTCTCAAGGTATAACCAGATCAGAATGCATGAACCCGACCAGGATAAGACAGCATTCATCACTGATCAGGGGTTGTATTGTTACACAGTCATGCCCTTTAGATTAAAAAACGTAGGGGCAACGTTCCAGAAACTAGTTAATAAGGTTCTTAAACCTTTAATCAGGTTAACGATGGAGGTTTATGTTAATGACATGATCACAAATTCTGTGAAGGCTTTGGACCATGCTAAACACTTGGAAAAAACCTTCTTGTACTTGAGAAGGTACAACATGAAGTTAAATCCTGAGAAATGTTCGTTTGGAGTTGGAGCTGAAAAATTTCTTGGGTATATAGTCAGTGAGCGAGGCATTGAGGTAAACCCTCAAAAGGTTAAGGCCATTCTAGATCTGAATCCCCTGACCACAATAAAAGAATTGTAAAGTTTGACAGGGAGGTTGGCAGCCTTGAGGAGATTTATCTCGAAAGCCACCGATAAGTGCTTCCCATTCTTTCAGATAATGAGAAAAGGAAAAAGACTAGAGTGGGACGAGAGTTGTGATAAGAGTTTCCGAGTGCTCAAAGAATATTGGGCCTATGTTCGGATGTTCCTCATTTGATAAGCCTTGAGAAAGGAGATGTTTTGTAATTGTATCTGGTAGTCAACAAGGACTCAATAAGTTTGGTATTCGTAAAAGAAGATGATGAAAGAGTGCAAAGACCTGTTTATTACACGAGCAAATCTTTATTGGATGTCAAGACCAAATATACCCCAACAGAAAAGCTTGCTCTTTCACTTATCACTGCAGCTAGAAAATCACGTCCTTATTTTCAGGCACATCAAGTAATTGTGATGATAGATCAATCCTTAAGACAAATGCTTCATAAATCAGATTTGTCAAGGAGATTAGTGAAATGGTCTGTCGAACTTAGCGAGTATGACATAGACTATAAGCCTAGGAAAACTATTAAGGGGTAGGCTCTAGTGGATTTTATGGTAGAACGAATGGACTCGGAACAACTGACAATATTATAGGTCTTAGAGGCCAGCAACACCCGAGATGAGAACAATGTGTCCGACCCTATGATCTCGAAAGATGTTTGGCAACTGTATGTTGATGGAGCCTCAAATATACAAGGGGGTGGAGTTGGAGTGATTTTGAAGAGACCCGATAGAGAAGAAGTGATGTATTCCCTGCGTTTTGATTTTAAGGTGACTAACAACAAGGCAGAATATGAAGCATTGATCGTTGGAATCAAGTTGGCTAAAGCTTTGGGAGCCATGAATCTAAACATAAATAGTGATTTACAGTTAATCTCCAATCAGGTTAATGGACAGTTCCAGGCTCAAGAGGATAACATGCAGGCTTATCTGATCTAAGTCAGAAATCTAATTACAATATTTCAGAAGGTTACAGTAAAACAACTCTCCCGAACAAAAAATTTTAGGGTTGATTCTTTGACAAAATTGGTCTCGGTGTTCAAGGAAAAGCTCTAACCTCGATTCTAATTAAAGTCCTACCACAGAGAAGTGTAGGTCTTAAAGAAGATTTTATTGCTACCATACAGGAAACTCCTGAACTGAAGTGGATGAAAGAACTGAAGTCCTACATTCAGTAAGAAGAATCGTCAGATGACAAGAACAAGGCCAGAAAGATAAAAAAAATAGATCAGCCAGGTACGCTGTTATTGACAATGTACTTTATAAACGTGGTTTTAGTCTGCCATCTTTGAAATGTCTAATACCAGATAAGGTTGATAGAATTCTCAAAGAAATCCACTATAGAATATGTGGGAATCATGGTGGGGCTCGTTGTTTGATGTATAAGATCATTCGGCAAGGATATTATTGGCCTACACTCTCGCAGGATGCTTTTAAGTTAGTTAAGTCTTGCCATCAGTGTTAGATTCATAGAGATATTCTACGACAACCACTAGAAGAACTCACTTGCCTATCAAGTTCTTGGCCTTTCTCTCAATGGGGGCTGAATCTGGTTGGACCACTTTCAACATCCCGAACCAATATCAAATATGTCATTGTGATGATAGACTACTTCACAAAGTGGTTCGAAGCAAAACCGTTCTCGAACATAACAGAGAAGAAAACTATAGCCTTTATCAAGCAGAATATCATATATCATTTCGAAGTCCCACAAATATTAGTGGTTGACAATGGGAAGCAGTTCGATAATGCCAAGTTCAGGGAATTCTGCTTGGATTTTTGTATTGACTTAAGGTTTGCTACTCCAGTGCACCCTCAGGCCAACGGACAAGTGGAAGTTTTTAATAAAGTGGTTAAGAAAGCACTCAAGAAGAAGCTTGGAGAACATAAGGGAGCTTAGATCGATAAGCTTCCAGAGTTACTCTGGGCTTATAGAATCACTCCCAGGACAGAGACAGGAGAATCTCTATTTTTATTAGCATTCGGATGTGAAGCCATGATTCTAATAGAGATTGACATTCTGACCTTTCGAGTGCAAGATTATGATGCAAAGAAGAATGAAGCTAGCCAAAGACTAGAGTTGGATCTATTAAAAGGAAAGAGAGATGAGACCGTAATTTAGATGACAACTCATCAACAAAAGGTGACCCTATACTATAATCAAAAAGTTAGACGTAGAACTTTTTAGAGGGAAGATCTAGTCCTCCGACGAGTAACTCTCAATACCAAGCTTCTAGGTGAAGGGGTATTTGGAGTAAACTGGAAAGGACCATATAAAGTTGTTCAAATACTCAGATCAGGAGTCTACAAATTAGAGACTCTGAACGGCATCCAGTTAGAAAGCTGTGAAACACTGATAGATTAAAAATGTACTATCCTTGATCCGACTCTTCTGGCATAAATTCCCCGAGCCCGCGGTCAGCGTCTTAAACACTTATTCTATGAAGAATTCCAATGATACATCTCTCTTCAGTACTCTCATTAGGTCCAATTCTTATGTCAAGGCTAACTAGATATTTTGAGTAGAAGACCTTACGCTAATGATACCATGTTGTCTCCATGCTAAAGATATTATGCAGCTTATAGAATCATGTCATTTCAAGGTTATATGGACCATGTCGTTCGAGGCCAGTTGCTGGGATCACAAAATCCCCAAGAAGATCTTACGCCAACGAGACCACTTCGTCTCCATGTTAAAGATATTTTGCAACTTATAGAACCACGTTATTCCGAGGCCATATGAACCACATCGTCTAAAGCCATCTACAAGGGTCACGTCATCCCTGATCTTATTCATGTACAGGACCATGTCACCCATGATCTGAAACCATGTATTGGTTATGGTTTGTTTCACTTTTCATTATTTCTTGAATGAGATCATTAAATGAATAAGACCTATTAACTTTTTCTGATTGTATATACAGCTTATGTCAATGATTAATGGGATTAATATTTTTAAACAATATACTTTTGTCTTTTGTGATGAGCACATTGATTATGTTTGTGCAAAAAATATCCGACGACTTTTATGCACCCAATAATGAAAATCTCTGATGAATTTCTTACAATAAACGAGGAATAGCCCATATTTAAGGAGTGACATTTGGTATTTGTATTTGTGACTAGACTTGGGTGATTTTCAAGCTGCCTATGTAACCCCCCTTCTTATCTTTTTTCTCTCTCTTCTGGTTCTTTTTTTCTTCTCTATTTTTTCTTCTCTCTGATGAGGGGGGATCAAGTCACACGTAGTTCTTTTGGGGGGAGAGGATGGTGATTTTATAGAGGAGATGGGGACAGTGTAGGCTAAGGTGGCAGGGTGACAGCCCCAAGTAGTTATAGGATGCCTGTCATTAAGAGGGGTGGTAGCCACACAATTAATTTGATAGGATATGTACTACAGGGGATTCAAATCACCACCAACATCAAGTCCCCCAATTTTTAGTAAAAATTTATTTTTACTGAAAATTACAGTCTGGATGGACCTCTCACAGGGATCGGAGCTTTGTATGGGACCTCGATACCATCGAATGGGTGAGCCTATACCATCGAGCATGTAAGATCAGTATAATAGAGTGGTAAGCTCAGAATCATCGAGCACGTAAGCTCGACATCGAGTAAATAAGCTCTGAATCGGGGATAGGCGAGCCCAGGATCATCGAGAATGTAAGCTCGGCATCGAGCGAATAAGCTCTGTAATAAGGATACCTGACGCATGTTAGGGGTTACAAAGACCTAACACAGGTCAGGGAGAAAGCCCGATTAATGCTAGGGGATTTTAGGACAAAGGTCAACCGTAGCACTAGGACAAAGCACCTGACTTTGATCAAGGTTTAACCGGCCTAATATGAGTCAGGTTTTAGCCTTTCAGAGTGCCTAACATGAACTAGGGCTTAAAGGGCCAGACGTAGATCAAGGATAAAGCTCGACTAGTGCTAGAAAATTTTAGGACGAAAGCCAACTATAGCACTAGAAGAAAGCATCTAATGCTGGTCAAGGCTTAATCAGTCTAATATGGGTCAAATCTTAGTCTTCCAAGGTGTCTGACATGGACCAAGACTCAAGGAGCCTGATACGGGTCAGGAAAAAAGCTCAACTATTATCACAGGATTTTAAGGCTATAGTATCAACCGTGATACTAGGAGAAAGCTCGACTAGTGACCAAAAGAATTGGAACTCTAGGAGAAATCTCAACTAGTGTCCAGGGATTTTACGGCTAAGTAGTCAATCGGGATACTATGAAAAAGGCTCGATTGGTATCATCAGATTTTAGGGCTATAAAGCCAATCATGATAGTAGGAAAAGGCTCGACTAGTACTCGGAAGAATCGGCACACTAGGAGAAATCTCGACTAGTATCAAAAATTTAACGACTAAGTAGCCAATTGGGATACTAGGAGAAAGGCTCAACTAGTGCCCAAAAAAATCGGGACACCAGAAAGAATTGGAACACTAGGAGGACTCTACTAGTGCCCTAGAGAATAGGGACACTAGGAGGAGGACTCGACTAGTGCTCGGAGATTTTACGACTAAATAGCCAATCGAAGCACTATGAGAAAGGCTCGACTGGTATCATGGAATTTTAGGCCTATAGAGCCAACCATGATACTAGAAAAAGGCTCGACTAGTGTCCAAAAGAATTGGGACACTAGGAGGAATCTTGACTAGTGCCAGAAATTTTACGGCTAAACAACCAATCAGGGCACTAGAAGAAAGGCTCGACTAGTGCCCAAGAGAATCGAAACACTAGGAGGAAGACTCTACTAGTGCCCAAGAGAATCAAAGCACTAGGAAGAATCTCGACTAGTGTCCGAGAATTTTACAGCCAAACAACCAATCGGGGTACTAGAAGAAAGGCTCGACTGGTATCAAAGAATTTTAGGGCTATAAAGCCAACCGTGATAGTAAGAGAAGGCTTGACTAGTGCCCGAGAGAATTGAGATATTAGGAGGAATTTGGACTAGTGCCGGGAATTTTATGGCTAAGTAGTCAATCGGGACACTAGAAGAAAGGCTCAACTAGTGCCCAAAAAAATCAGAACACTAGAAGGAAGACTCGACTAGTGCCTGAGAGATTCAAAACACTAGGAGGAGGACTCCACTAGTGCCCGAGAGAGTCGGGACACTAGGAAGGGGACTCGACTAGTACTCGAAGATTTTACAGTTAAATAGCCAACAGGGGCACTAGGAGAAAGGCTCGACTGGTATCACAGGATTTTATAGCTATAAAACCAACCGTGATACTAGGAGAAGGCTCGATTAGTACCCGAAAGAATCGAAACACTAGAAGGAATCTCGACTAGTGTTGAGAATTCTATGATTAAACAGTCAATCAGAGCACTAGAAGAAAGGCTCAACTAGTGCCCGAGAGAATTGAAACACTAGGAGAAAGACTCGACTAGTGCCCGAGAGAATCAGGATACTAGGAGGAGGACTCTACTAGTGCCTGAGAGAATCAGGACACTAGTAGGAATCTCGACTAGTGTCCGGGGATTTTACAGTTAAACAACCAATTGGGGCACTAGGAGAAAAGCTCAACTTGTATCACTGGATTTTAGAGCTATAGAGCCAATCGTGATACTAGGAGAAGGCTTGACTAGTGTCCGAGAGAATAAAAACACTAGGAGAAATCTTGACTAATGTCGGGAATTTTACGGCTAAGCAGCCAATTGAGGCATTAGGAGAAAGACTCAACTACTATCTAAAAAAATCGAGACATTAGGAGGAAGACTTGACTAATGTTCGAGAGAATCAGAACTGTCACACCTCAACCCGTGGGTCCCACCTGTGACAACGGTCACAGACCTCCAGGGTGTACTCAATCATACAAAATACAACCTGTAGGCCTGTAAGGCATTCACAAAACTTGTTTCTAAAATACTTCCAAATAAATCCATCCTAACACCCAAACTCCAAGTAGATAAAACCAGGCCGCAAACACTTTAAATATATCAGTGCGTATAAATAAATAAAAATGTCCATCACATAAAATTTGTGGGAATCTATCTATCCTAAAATGAAAGTCAAATATATATTACAAATCCGTTTACTGTTCATAAAAACTTCATAAATAAAAGAAAATTTAAATGATCACCAGTAGACTACGGACTTTCTGAGTGAGTCGAAGTAGCTATACCTGAGTCTTCAGTTCTGGAGTGATCACCACCTCCTGAGATTATCCTATCGATTTCCCTGAAATTGAGAGGTGAGGGGGGTGAGTATACGGGAGTATACTCAGTGAGTGAACGAAATAAAATAAAATAATATTGTATGTATATGTACTTATTCGGGTATAAATAAATCAATAATTAAAAATTAAAAATCTTAAAAACATTATACAAATAGAAAACTTCTTTACTTTAAAAGCTTTAAACCATATTATGAAAAATCATTGGGCTGACCTCTTTCCTAGCAACTATCCTGGTCGTGAGTGTCCCGAGATCGTCAGTGGGTTTGTATGCAAAGAAAATATGTTATTTTATGAAAATGGATTTAGAATGTGATAATTATAAAAATATACAGTTTTATCAGAAAAAGGTGCCCAACACTGACGTTTGCCTCGAGTCGTCACGGGGTGACATCCGTGACTAACTCGACGAGACTCATAGGTGGACAATCCCATCACACATCACAACACCACATCTACCATAATCAAATATCGGTCCACCTATGCAGCCTCTACTCACCTAGGTGACCTCTCTCCCAGGCCAACCCTAGGCTACCACTATACACTCACCTGGGGGTCCACTTCTAGTGAACACCTCCCCAAGCTACCACCCTGTAGCTATAGTAAACCGGCACACAAGGCCGTTATCACCAATGCACATATCACAAAAATGGACCCTCAGGCCATATCATCATCATAACAGAAAATAAGGCCCAATGGCTGCCATGTCACATAATAATAATAAATCTGGCCTACTGGCCATAACATCAAATATAACACATATCGAAGTGTCAAAACATTACCAAATCCGTCGTAAAATTATATATAGGCACATTCTACATTTAGAGAACATTTACACAAAAACATTTATAAATATTTGTGTGTCATTTCATTTAAATAGGAAACAATCATTGAAATCAAGAAATAAAATAAAAGAAAGTTCACTCACTACTTAAGGAGGGTATACACTCCCTAGTTCCCCTCGTTCTTCGACGACTCACGCGAACACCTCGATCTCGAACTTTTGCCTAACCACACATAAAAATTCTATCATTATACGTTCTAAATGCGTAAATGAATTCGAATGCATGAAATGCATGTTAATCTCGAATTTCTAATGTCGAACCAATATCCAAAAATACCTAAAATCCTCGATAGAACTCGAATTACTAAATTATTATTGCTATGGACCCACATTACAGCTAAAATGACTTATTTCGATTAATGTACGCAATTTCGACTTATGAGCCCCATGCCTTCACTGGAACAGTAATCGGAGTTACTGTTCACATATACCCAAAATCTCTAAAATTATATTTCTAGCTTCTTACGACTTCTACGACCTCTCTACGGTCCACATAACGCTTAAAATCTAAGATTTGAGCGATAAATCTACAAAATTATATACAAAACCCATATGAATAAAATTCCTCAAAACAACGAAATGAACATACATACGAGTTAGAATCGAAGCTATAAACCTCGTGGTATGGTCGGTTTGC
>JAVXUL010137073.1:0-15184 GCA_035590515.1 Trichilia minutiflora
AATACCCAGCTAACCTTAATTTTGACAGCCTTGGCAACAACTCTGCGATTATTCAATGTGGATATTATTTGTATTTTAACTTTAAACCTCCAATGAAAGACGCAAACTTGAAACAGATTATTTGTATTTGAACTTAAAATAAATTTGAAAAAAATATTGGTCCCACCCTCTTCGAATTTGATTTTTTTTTATTGCTTTACATACGTATTTTATCAGCAATAAATTAATACATATTTTATTATTACAAAAAACATTAACCCAAGCAGGGGTAGGCAGACAATGAAACAAGATGACTATGGCGTGGAACTAGCCCAAGCAAACAGGTTAATTAAGGAATACAACATCAATTTTCTGGTCACAAATTTGGCCTATTATTATCATTGAGAAACAGAGTTGTATTTTAAGATACACATGTGAAGTAGAAAGACTAGAACAATGTCTCCTAAATTCATTTAAAACAATAGTTGGTGGTGGTATTTCATATAATGTAAAAAATGTAAAGAAAACAAGGAAAATACACGAGCCAGGAAAATAATATATGAATAGAAACACATTCATCATCCATTGTGAGGTGGTTCGAAAAGGCCTTAATAAGTTTTTCATCACAAGAAAGAAGAAAAATAAAGGCCAGTATGCAAATTTACAAATATGTCTACATATACAGCCCAATTTTCACATTGTGTACTACCCAATTGTTAGGCAATCAATCCCAAAAATATTTCAAAAATTTAAGATGAGGGTAAATAATTATGAATGCACTTCACATTTTTTAATTTTTAGCATTATAACTCATTTTCCCATGCTGTTTCTTGGCAAACAATCATAAATTAGTTTTGAAAAATGCAATTAGTTAATGGTATATTTTTAACTGTAATCAACAATATATCAAAGATAGTGCAATTTTCATAGCCAATTCAAAGTTTATTAATACAATACAACCTTCAAATACAAATCATAAAATAGGCAAGTTTTCACGAGAGACTACCCTCACATTTCGTCACAGCTTCCATTCAATTCCTATGTCTCCTCCTCTAAATGGCTTTTAACTGCAGGCCAAATGTATTTGCAAGCCATTCATGTTTCCTTAAGGCGAAGATGTGCCCAAGACCTAATCCTATTATTGTCCCAGTTGCATATCCAATCATAACAATTTTCCAGCCAAATGTAAATAGAGATTCTAATGAGTGTGGATCTTCATCTTGTGAAATCTCAAATTTTTCACATTTTCTTGATAAAGGTATTCCACATAATCCGGGATTCCCATCAAATGACTCATTATCAAATGTACTGAGTTGTTTTGTCCAGGGTATTGGTCCTGTGAGATTGTTATATGACACATCAAAGAATCCAAGTGTCGTAAGCTCTGCTAGTTGCGGAAGAATTTCTCCTGAGAGATTGTTATTGGAGAGGTCCAATGATTCTAGCATCATTAAGCCTGACAAAGAGGATGGAATATGACCTTCAAGATTGTTATTGGAAAGGTTGAGAGTTCGAAGCCCCTTTAAATTTGCAATTGACAGTGGAATCTCTCCTACAAAGTTGTTGTGAGAGAGAATAATTGCAGTGATCAAATTTGAGAGCTTTTCATATTCCATCTCTGTGCCTTTGCTACTTAATGTTACTGAGTAATCAAAATTACCGTAAGAGGTAAATTGAGGATATTCCCTTGGCCGTAGTAAATCTTGCAAATATGTTAATTTGCTTGCATTGATATCTTTCATGGAATTCCAAAGCTGAAAGTATTTTGACGGAAGCTCTCCTTCAAATCTATTATGGGAGAGATCAATGATGCGCAGTTTAGAAAACTGAAATGCTTTTCTAGGTCCCTTTATTACTCCATAGAATCTGTTGAATTTCAAGATGAGAACCTCCAACTCTGGAAGAGTTCCCAACCAAGAAGGAAAAGTTCCAATGATTTGGTTATTTCCAAGATTAAGAAATTTCAGCTTCACACAATTGGCTAGTGATTGAGGTATTCTCCCTTGCAATGAATTGTTGCTTAAATCAATCATCCTTAGATTCGTTCCATTCATGAAGGTTTGAGGAATGTTTCCACGAAAGTTGTTACCTTGCAATTTTAATACTGACAACTCATAACTAAAATTGCCCAAACATTCTGGAAGCATGTTGCTCAAATTATTGTTGGACAAATCCAAAGCATAAAGACTCTTCAAACTACATATCTGTAGTGGAATCTCCCCTGTCAACTGATTGTTTGAAACTAGATAGGAATGAGTGGACAACGATGGAATTGGAAGTGGTCCTAATAGCTTATTAAACCTAAGATCTAAAGTTTCTAACGAAGTCCATGGAAGAAATTGAAAATTCTTGTTAAAGCCATCTATGAGGTTGTAAGAAAGGTTTAAATATAGTAAATTGTCTTTACTTACATTTAAGAACCATCTAGGTACTTTGCCAACAATGTTGTTGGAGGAAAGATCTAGAGACTGCAATTGATCTTGGTTGTGCAAAAAATATGGGAATTCACTAAGGTTGCAAGAACTGAGTCCTATAAACCCCATATTGGTACTAGTTAAAGTGGTTCCAATGAACAATGAAAACTTATTTGAGGAGAGAACTAATGCCTGTAATCTTTTCATGTTATTAAGGAGCATGGTAAGATTCACCATTCCATTCATGTTGTTGCTGGAAATATCGAACTTTCGAAGATTCTTGAGCTCATAAATGGAGTAAGGAATCGAGCCTTCCAATTTGTTAGACCCCAACTCCAAAAACTGCAGTTTAGTGAGGTTTCCAATTTCAACTGGTATATGGCCAGTCAATTGATTATTATATAACCTCAAATCTGTTAGTTTGTTGAGATTCATGAGCCAAGACGGGATTGGACCAGCTAACTGGTTAGAATCCAGGATCAATCTTGTAAGCTGTGTCAATTTCATAAGCACAGAGGGTATCTCGCCAGTTAAGTTTATATTTGCAAGGCGCAAAGAAGAGAGTTGGGTAAGATTACCAAGTAAAGTTGGTAAGTCAACCTGGTACTTATTATAAGAGATGTATAGTTGGATGAGATTAGTAAGGTTACCAATTGAAGATGGTATCTGTTTTGTAAAGAAATTGTGGCCAACATTCAGGTAAGATAAGGATATAAGATTTCCAATGGAAGTAGGTAACTCACCATCAAAGCTGTTTTCAGAAATGTCCAGATGGAAGAGATTCGTGAGGTTACTAATGGAAGGTGGAACTTTTCCTGAAAAGAAGAAGTGTCTAGCCATTTGAGAAAGATATATTAAATTAAAAGATTTTATATATGGAAAAAATTAAGATTAATTGACTTAAAATTTTAGGTGAGAATTTACCTTGCAATCTACATCCACTGAGAGATAAAAATTTCAAGGACGTTAAATTGGTCAAGGCAGGAGGTATTGAAGAGGAAATCTTCACGTCACTAAGATCAAGCACTTTCAGGTTGAGTAGCTTCTCAGCAAGATTTGTTAGACTCGGGTTTTGGAGCTCCAAGTCATTTTGTGATACATCAAAAACAACCAAGTTGGAGAGCTCTAGTATCTCCGATGGTATTTGACCTGAAAAGCCAGAAAAAGAGAGTTTCAAATATGATAACCTCGTAAGGTTAATCATCCCATAAGGTATACTTGATGACTTGAAATCATTATCAGCAAGGCTGAGCCATTGAAGATGAACAAGTTGGAAGAGACTGCTGCTAGAGTTTATATAACCATAGAGGAAACTGCTAGCGAGGTCAAGTTTGATAACATGACCAGTTTGTTTATCACATTTGATGCCGTCCCATAAGCAGCAGTTATTGTTTTCTTTATCCAACCTCCATGATGTAACCTTTGGATAAGAGGATGGATCATAAGAAACAGATTTATTAATGACAAGGCTTTGCTTGAATTTCAACAAGGCAGATCGCTCATTATCATGACATACTGGTTGAATGGAACAAGTAAAGGGAGTTGAAAATAGAAGATGAAATAACAAGAAAGAAGGAACCAAATGCATAAATGCAAAGAAACATCGGGATAACCCCATAGTAGATTCCGCAAGATATATATAAGGAAGCTGAGTAGGACAAGGAAGAAGAAGAGGAGTTGTTTTGCTTGGAAAGCATGGTAGAGAAACTGAGTTCCTTTTACAGATAAGTAGGTTGCATGGGATTATTGCAAAGTTGTTGAGGAAATTTTACTTTAAGGAGACACAAATCGGCAAAAAATATATTTTTAATTTTAAACTATACCAAACATAAATTTATTAAGACCCTTGATCTGTTTTCTTATTGTAATCTATCAATATTTAAAAACAGAAAATATCATGAAAATTTAAGAGTTTTTACATTTTAAAATTTTTTGGACTTGCATGTGTGTCGTATCAGAGAAAGCTTCAAGTCGTTTGTGGAAATTAAGATTATGGAACCGGCCGGCAAAGCGCACCAAGTCAATGGTTTTGTAGTTTGTGAAGATTGAAAAGTTGTCTTTTAGAAGCATGCGAATGCAAGCCATTAATTTTGGGTTTAATGAAAAATGTTAGACAAAGGAAATTATCAAAAGAAAAAGATAAAAATAGTTATAATTTTTAACACACTACTGCAATCATTGGCCCTAGTAGAAATAAGTTATTGTTTAGTAAATATTAATTATTTAATTAATGCACCCACAAACTTCAATGAAATTGGTGGATTCGCAAACTTTTACAATTCTTTGGTTATTAAGAATTATCACATCATATGTAGTCTTTCGAATGATGAGAAAAAGCATTTGGAATAACCAAATAATTAATCACTCAATACAATTTTTTTTATACGAGAAAATTTTGTCCGTCAATTAATGTCTCGGGATTTTTTTATTCTGAGATTTATTACGAGAACCCAGGTTTTCGATTATATTAAGATAACGTCATTGAAACGGGTTCAGATTTAAGTCAAAAAGCATTTTGTGATACCTTACAATAGACGATATCAAACGAATAGATAAAATTCTAACTATCCCAAATTCTTATAAAGATTACAACCTGCGGGAGTTGAACATGGACCTGGTACCTCCCCTATACCATCCACGCATTCTCCTACTAACAAGCCACACCCTTTGCGGGCTATTTATTTATTTATTATCAATGCTTTTAACTCTATTAGACAACTTGCTGTTAGTGTCAATTAGTAATTTAATAACATAATCATTGATAAAAATCATAATAAAATTATTTTCAAGATTTAAGAAAAATGCATCTTAAATTATAACATAAATTTTTATCTCATTTTATTTATTTTTTTATCATAAATAAGTGCCATTGTATTTCTTAATAGGTAAATAAAAAAATCTTGAAAATTTGAGAATTTTAGTCTATTAAAATCTTGATTGCACTACTTACCTACCAAGACAAAAGAAGAAGTATTCGTTGAAATTTTAAAGTAATTTGAGAGTATTTGTCTTTTTCTCAAAGTTCAAGTTTATTTGTACAAATACAAACTTACAAAATGTAACAAAAATATTGAATTGAATTGGTTATTATATATTTTTATTTCTATTTATTGACTATTTAAAAAAAATTTATTAGTCCTTTTAAAAATTAGTGTTAATAAATATTTTTTTAACTTTGTTTGAAAACACATCGAAAACGAACCACATATGGACAGATATATCATATTAAATTATTTGTACATTAGTGTTATATTATAAAAGTTTATTTATATTATGATATATTTAAATATTTTTTTATTCATAATAAAAAAATAATATATATATTAAATTTGTAAAAAGGTTTTTACCAGATTATGTTAAAAGTAAAAGAATAAAATACTAAGAATATTTTTTTTTAAATTGTTCTTCGTAACGGAATAAATAAATAAATAAAATATGAAATATTTAATTTTCTACAAATTGTCTTACTAAACATATTTCTCTATATATTCTTTTAAAAATTGATAATATTAAAAAAAAAATGATACCAACTAAGCTTCAAATATTTTAATATATAACTAATAACTACTACATATAGTATTAGTGGAAATATAATTTGTTGGGTATTGTTCAACCAATTTTCTTTTTACCTATGTTTCAATAATATTGATATAAATTTTCGAAATTATTCTCATTTTTACATCTTTGATCAAGATATATTTATAGATTATTCCCTGAAAAAAATTTCAGCAACTGATTATTCAATGAATACTTCGAAAAGGAATTAAACCGGAAATATTTTAGAGGTATTATTTTGTATGATAAAGTAAAAAATTATATTATATTACATTGTAGAAAATAAAAATAATAAAGATATATATACATAGTTAATTAATGATACATTTGAGAAGTCTCTTTCTAATTTTTATTACTTTTATATTAACAATAAATATTATTTTTTTAATTTAAAACTTTCTAATTTTTACATATTTTAAAAAAGAATAATTAAGTGATAGACAAATTTGTAAATTTAAGTATTAATTTATCTTTTTTTTACTTGATGGAGTAACCCTTCTAATAAAATTCATATACTTTTATTAAATAAATTTCTGTTTTTAAATTTTAACATAAAATTTCTCAACTTATTCTAAAGTTATAAAATTTTTTTTATTATTTTCTCTTAATTGTTTAGAATAAACAGAAAAATTAACAGAATTTTTTTTTAATAATTACGTTTTTATTTAGTAAATTATAATATTATAAATATAAATTTTTTTTGTAGAAATTCATGTATACAAACTTATTGTGGTAGTATCTATTTCTTTCGAAAGAAAACGTCGTCGTTTGTATTTGAACCGGAATCAAATGTGATTTAGACCGGTTCTTAAATTGTTGAATTTCTCCATACTTCGGTTCGGTCTACCCTGTCCCATCGTCCTAATCTAAAACCCGTAATAAACCCTATAAGCATTGCAGAGCAGCTAACGAACTCTCACGAAAAGCGCGCAGACTACTCAAATTCAAGCAAAGCATTTACAGCATTTGTAAATTATCAATAAAATTATAATTTAATAGTGAAACAAGAGCAATGAGGAAGAAGGTGGACGAATGCATCAGAACAGTGATCAAAAATGGGGTGAAGTAACGACATCGTTCTATGTTTGCAGTTATCGGCGACAGGTCTCGCAACCAAGAACACTTACTTTCCTTCTCAAGGGTAAATTTTAAGTTTTTTATTTTTTTGGGAGTTTGAATTGTGGGAGGTTTTAATTAAATTAGAAATAATTGTGTTTCGAATGCAGATTGTGAATCTTCATGATATGCTGAGCACAGCGGTGATGAAATCTAGGCCTACCGTCTCGTGGTGCTATAAGGATAAACTTGAACTAAGCAGGTTTTTTTTTTTTTTTATTTCGTTTTTTTTTTCTGTAGATTTTGAAATTTTGTAATCATAACAACAAATTCAGGGTGCATTTGGAAGAGGCTCTTATGTTTATTTGATAGTGCTTGTATGAAATTGACAAAAGTGGTTTTTGAATTAAAGAAGTAAGTTGTGCTTTCGTGGGAAGTGCTGGTAGGGATATTCAGGGAGTGATTTCTAGTTGAAAGATCATTTGGATTACTTTCTTAAGAAATCAACTGATGGTTGCTATAGTGAAAAGCAGTTCAAGTGCTTCTACAATAAGTCTTTTGCTTGAAAGTACTTTCTACTAAAGCAATCTCAAATGTAGCTCTATACAGAATTCAAGACTCTGCTTGCTTACCAATCAGAATGATGAAAGACCAGAAGCAAAAAAAAGAAAAGAAAAGAGAAATGTAATCATTTTTTGAATTTTATACTGTATGTATGTATTCATGCCTTGTGATGGCTTCTTTATTGCAATAGACTTTGTGTATGTGGAATTATTATTGACTGATTAGAATTATTCAGTCACAAGAAAAATTGTCTATTTATTCACCACTAGCACACTAATCAAGTACAAAACAATAGCTTAAATAGGCTTCTTAATCCTAATTAAACAAACATAATCTTAATTTTAATTGCACAAGAAATAGTGGTAATCTGAGCTAAACAAGAAATAACAATTAAGGAAAGGGTTTGATCTTACTCCAAATTATTTCTACTATTCTCTTTTCTTTTCTTTTTTGTCTTTATTATAGCTTGGCTCCTTTTGTCATACCCTACCCCACTTCACCCGCTCCTCTCTTGGAGAATCATCTGAAAATGTCCGTCAGAACTGCTTACTTTTAGATCTGCTGCCTTATTATGTTTCAAGTAATCCTTATTCTAGCACTATAATCTCAAATCTCTTGGTCTCCACATATTTGTCAACTGATAATCATAACATGTTCCTTTCCACTTTATGTAACAGACTAGGGGCTGCTGTTCCTAGTACTTGCAATCATGTTTCAATAGTACTTTGTTGATATCCTTTCAGATGATTGATTTAAAGTCTTCCACTTTTGATCATTTTATTGAGTAATTTGATGATAAGATTTGTGGCCATAATTATGGCATTCTAATACATTGAGTGCTAACATTTGGAGAACTGATTTTTATACTTGGGCATAAATTACCACTATGTAGACTTATAAAAAGCTTGCTGCTATCAGGATGTTCATGAGAGGCTTTGTACTGAATCCCACTCTGAAGCTTCTGGGTGCTTGCATGCAAATTATGTGTGGTTATGGATGATGAGCTGAATATCTTGCCAATTTCATCTCATATGAGGTCAATTACCCCTGTTCCATCTGAAGAGGTTATTTTCTGGCTACTGTACTTTGTTGATTGCTTTGCTGAAACTTTTAGTGTCATGATATTGGAAGTGGTGTCAATCATGGCTGGGGTTGAACTAGCTCAAACTTGTTTGTTAGCTTAATAATTATCACTTGCAAACATATCTTGCATATTTTCATTTCAAATTCCTATGTTTTAACCAGTACTAATGCATGTTTACAAAAACATGTTTTACAATAAATTTCTTTTATGCCTAGTGATTTAACATATGAATCCAGTGCTCATGAGCACATCAAAGCAACCTAGAGACTGTTTGACCTTGGTTTGATATGTAAACCAAGTTTAGAGGGTATTTGAGCTTGGGTAGCTCATGAAGAAGCATCAAAAGTAGCCAAAATTTAATTGTATTGGAACGCTAAATGCTTGATTCATTTTTGCAGCCCTAACCACTGATTCTCTCTTGAATAGTGTAAAACCTTTTTGTTGCATCGTCTTACTATGATGAAAATATTAAGCATAATTTGAGTTTTGCATTTGTCAAGTTTTTGTCATGTGTTGATTCTCTAGTACTTGAGTTTGAAATGTGTTTGTGCTTTATATAACCATTTACTTTATCTTCTGTTTGGTAATTGCGGAACACTGGAGGGCTTTTAGAAGCACAAGGAGGCCTGAAGAACTTGAAAGAATAGCTGAATGATGATTTTCTTATTGGTCCTTTGATTAAGAAATGTAGTGCATGGGATCAGGTGAAGAACGGTTGACATGGATTTATATGCCTGATTCTTGCTTGGGGTTGGCTATTATTGATAATACTTATTATTTGAGATTCTATCTTCATGTTTGAACAGGTAAAAGCTGTTATTACATTTCTTGATGCAATTTCAGATAAAACTCTGCGTAGCACTGTGGCTTTGCTTGCTGCTCGTGGGCGTGGGAAATCGGCTGCACGTGGTTTAGCAATTGCTGGATCTATTGCTGCCAGGTAATCTACTGAACAATATACAATTAATTATATTCCAATTTGTCTACTTTTTCTTGTCCTCGAATTGACCTTTGTTAGATTCTGACATAAGCCATTTATGTTAATAGGTATTCAAATATTTTTGTGACCACGCCCAGTCCTGAGAACTTAAAACTGTTATTTGAATTTGTTAGAAAGGGTTTCAATGCAATTGAATATAAGGTATAATTGTGCTTTCTTTCCTCATGGATCGATGGGAGGATGTGTTTCCTTTAATCTCATTCTTATAACAATTTCTCTGCATCTTACTCATATTATGCTCTTCTGGATAGCAAAATCTATTGGTGAATTAGATACATATCCTTTTCCCCTAAATTAGGTAATTAGACCGTACTTTGATACATGCAAGTTAAATGCAATCAATGGACATTAAGTGCCATGCTAGTTAAACATTTTTTTTTAATTTTTCAAATTTTTTAATAGGAAACTAAAAAAATGTAATTGAAGCAAATGAAAAAGAAGGGGAAAAAGTAGATGCCCATATGCAGCTCAAGATCAAAAACTACACAAAAATAAACTGAAAAACACTATATCTTTACCTTATAAACAATTCGCTTGCATGAGAAAAGTGGTGACTTGGTTGCAAAACTTTTGATTAGGCCCTTGTAGACTAGTGAATCTAGCACATTTGTTTTGAGATTCTCTCTATGATGCTGTAAAAATGTGATAAATAAGATTAATCTCATGGATTAATCTCAAAGGGTTTTTGAAATCTACCAAGGAAAGAGTTAGATATTTAAATTTGAGAAAAAATAATATTGAAGGGATAAAAATTTTGCTCTCCTAGGGTTTTAGTGTTCTACTTATAATAAAAAATAAATGTGTTACTCTTGTGGTGCATGGCATATTGTTTCTTGATTAACTTCCTAAGATATTATGAATGATATCAAGCCTTTTTCTGAGTTTTGATAGATTTTCTAAGGTCCATGAATTTGAGAACATAATGATGAGTGGGCTCTGAACCTTATGAATTCATGTTCTGTGGCCATGTTCTGTGGAATCTCAGTTGTATCAAAGGCATGCGAGGTTTCTTTCTTGTCTTTTATGTTTAAGTTTCTTCAATTTTAACATTGTTGCAGACATATTGTAATGCAAAAAATATCTTTGTTCTTGTTTGTTCTTGGTCATTGTTTTGCATTACTATTTTGGAAAACTACACTAAGCAAAAATACTAGTGATAGTTTGTTCTCTTTGTTTGGGAATTAAAGTAGATTGTTTATATGGAAAATTTGAAGATGAATTGGGTTTGGTAATGTTTGTCCAAAGATTTAGCTAACACTATTAGTTCTTCATAAAGAAATAGTAAAAGTTTTAAGATAGGAACCTGCAAATCTTGTAGTGCTAATAAAATTTGTTTCAGTTTTCTCTGTCTTTCAACAAAATGTTTGAGATAAAGAAATTTTTTTTGAAAGCCTGTTTGACATTGTTATCTACAGTCTTTCTAGCAGAAAAATATTTGTCAAATCAGTGGTTGTAGTCATTTCTTACCGTCATATTTCTTGAGAAGCAAAGTATTAACTTTGGATTTATTCTCAATGCAGTGAAATAGTGTCAATTATTGTATATCTTTTTACCTTAATGTATATAGTGAAATGGCAAGAATTCTTCTTACAGAAAGAGTTGAAGTATCCACCCAGTTTTGATGGACGAGTTGTATGCTATCCTCCCTCTGATATTATAAGGGATTATCTTGCATGTAGACAAGTTGATTGTCAGTGTATTTTACTATATATTTAAAAGAAATGATGATAAAACTTGGGATTTTATTACGAACAAAAAGGAAATCATTATTTCAAATACTGTGTCAAATTTGAAGCATTTTTGTTGTGACTATATAAACTCGTAAACAACCATGATCTGCAATATTATCTATTTGCAGGCCATATTAATACTTAGTACAATACTGGCTTCTGGATGCTTGGTAAGTCAGGGAAAAGTGAGAGTGAGGCTCAAGGTGATTTAAAGGTAATTTGATTTTTTTTTTCATACTATCTTTGTGGAATTCTTTCTCATTTAAATATGACACTACTAAGCGTAGCATATTTGTCAATGTATGCCTGTGATGCATATTTATTTTGTGTTGGCTTTCAAATATTATATCTTATCTTTTTGCATTTTCTATCTGTTTTTCATTGCATGAAACACCACATCTTGTTTCCCTTTTACTCTGCAATTTAGACAATAATGAAGTTGTGATGCTGGGATTTTGGATAGAGATGGGCAATGCTTTAGTAGGTTGATTGGTGTCAATGGCTCTCTTTCTAATATCCATATCTATTATTCTGTAGATATATAATTTCACTGCTCTGCTGGATGGAATTTCCCTGAATTAGATTCACAAGAGCCATAAAATCTTTGATTTAAATACAGCATGTGAAGCATTTAAATCTTGAATTTTTATTTTGCTCATTTATTTTTGATAGTTCAAACATTTGTGTAGGTCTTGTTGTAAGCCCCTTGTAAAGTATTTGCATAAAATGTTTGTTGAATCCGGGGAAGCCCGTCCAAACTCCGGGGAGAATATATTTAGGCCAAATGAGTGAACATGTTCATGAACTTGGACACCCTTTCCAACCTAAAACCTTAAGGCATTAGGTCTATGGGTCCATTCCACTTATATATTATCCATTTACCTTATAATTTTCCAATGTGAGACTCTTTCACTTCACACACTCACACTTGATATACTAACAATCTTCCCGTCAAGTGTGAGTCTCTTCCATATTGGACTTGGGCTTTTTTACTTGCTCCCCCTTAAACAGAAGCCTTTCTTTCCTTTTTATATTTGAGTATCACAGTATTTTTAAGAGCCCATACTTCTACCAAGCTCGGCCTGTTTATCCCGGAGTCTGCGCCTGTCAATGCCCCACTCAGAGTCATATGAGAGGCGAACGTGCTCTTTTTCTCCAGAAACCGTGCCTTACAACTCCACCTTGGATTAACCCACTTTATTTGGGCCATCCTCCTTGGACCATCTTCCTTGAAAGTTCATAGGTCTTTTTATCATTCCTCATGGCAGCAGCAACCACGAGAATATCCATTGTCTCCATACTCGCGTCCTTTCCGAACCATTGGCTCTGATACCACTTGTTGAATCTGGGGAAGCCCACCCAAACTCCGGGGAAAATATACTTAGGCCAAATGAGTGAACACATTCATGGACTTAGACACCACTTCCAACCCAAAACCTTAAGGCATTAGGTCTATGGGTCCATTCCATTTATATATTACTCATTTGCCTTGTAACTTTCTAATGTGGGACTTTTTTACTTCACATACTCACACTTGATATACTAAATAGGTTCTAGTTATTGTTTATATTAGATTATTATCATTATAATTTAAACTCTTTCCTTGTCTTAGGGCTCTCAGACAAAGGAGAAGAATGAACTACTTAATAAGAAATTTGGTATTGAATGCAACAAATCACTAGTCATGTTCCGTCATGGTTCCTCCATATTCGAGTTGAGGTTAAACTTCTCCTTGCTAAAATCCATTCCAATATATATCAGTTATGCACACAAATTACGTTGTCAAGCACTTGGTACACACTTGATAAGTAATGGATAGGTGGCCAATTTAATCTGGCCTATTGAGTAGCATTCATCTAAGGTTCACAACTGAAAACTTTACATAAAATATTTTGCCCTCCATCTAGAGGAAAGGAAGTTTCTAAATAAAACTTATGTAATATCATGTACATAGAACCAAAAGCATATATATTTTATATCTAATGATGATTTAATTTAAGCTAGAGTTGTTTTCCTTGACTCGAGTCGATGGGTTCATAATGGACGCAGATAGAGAAGACGATGTCATGAAAATGGATCTTCTGCTGGAAAACTAGTGAACAAAGTAATTATATCGCATTGTAACATAATTGAGCAAAGCTTCTAGAAAGCACACCCAAGGATCCTTGATGAGGAGCCCCATGTACCATATATCAGTGGTACACTCTCTTCGCAGCCATATGAAATTGATTTGTAGCATTCTTTCTTCTTTTCTTGTTTTCTATGCTGCTTCATATTTATCAAGTTGCTATTGCTCTAGTGCAATACATTTAGAGATTAAGAGTTCTGGAATTTTGCTCACCTTTGCCTTTGATGTAGCTGGCTTAGTTCCACAGTTAGAAATGTTGGAGATAATATGTTTAGCAATCTTTGTAAAGTTATGGCAATTGCTGTAATGATTCCATTTTGTATCTATTTCATTTTCATTATGGCATGACATGTTGGGAGTTGCTTAGCTATGAATATGTTGTGGCGATTTTACGGAGCTTGAAAGTTACTAAAGTATTATAAACCGGTAGCAATGTTTCGAATGACAAGATATTGAAGCATTTTAGTCCAGCAGACAATCTTCTGGACTTTTATTCTTTCTCCGTATAGAAGCACGGTATGCATAAGTTTTTTGTTATACTTTTCCATATCGAGCTTCAGAACTTTGCAGGGCAGATATTTCTGAATCAATCATAATTTCTTGGACATGTCTTCACTGAATCAATCATAGTTTCTTGAATATGCTTGAGAAGTTATCAAATTGTCCTTATACTCAACACGAATCATGTAAAATATTTAACTACTCGAATGTGTACTACTCGATTTGTAGAGTGCAATACTCAACTAGTTGAATAAATGAAAATTTCGCTTATGATCTTTGCCCGAACAATTTGAGTGTCGTTAGTGGTAGTTGGCTCAAAACTCATAATCCAAAGAATTTCTCTAGGTTTTAAGCTCCACCATGTGCTTCATATAAACATGAAAAATGAAGTTTAATCATGTAAATGCAATGAAGCATTGTATATTTTTGACTTGAATGTATTTTATATCAGGTGTGCGCAATAGTTTTCAGGTACTTCACTTCTATTACATGTTATCTGAGTTGTTAACTATTAACCTGATGACATTTCTAGGTTGATTGTTTTCATATCTTACGTAAAATGACCTGCCATTTATTCCTTCTGCAATATTTATCAAGCAAAGACTTGTCTCATTTGTATGTCTCATCTATTAAATCTCCATGTTTTCTTGTTCTTTTTATATGTTGTTTGCTCAATCTAGAGTGTATTTGCTGCTGAGACTCGTACATGAATAAAAATATGAACATGTAGGT
This sequence comes from Trichilia minutiflora, assembly GCA_035590515.1. Taxonomy (NCBI): domain Eukaryota; kingdom Viridiplantae; phylum Streptophyta; class Magnoliopsida; order Sapindales; family Meliaceae; genus Trichilia; species Trichilia minutiflora. The sequence goes on from JAVXUL010137073.1 coordinate 14,744, forward strand.
TGGTAAGAGTTTTCTATAAGTTGTTTCTGGATGGCAGGTGGTAATGGAAATTAAATGTTCAATTTACACTTTTAAGTTAAGAGCGCACATATTAATGAAGTTTGGAGTTTTAACAGGTGATGTTAAATTATCTCGTGGAATCAGTTCTTAGGAACTATCATGCATTTATTATTTTATTGGTTTATTTTTTGTACCCTCGTGGGGTGGTATATAGTAGTAGGCCAGTCACCCTTCTTTCAGGGGTTAAAACGCATTTAAGCTCTGATAATTTATTATTTATTTAAAAAAATAAAAAATAAAAATATTTTCAAAATATATTTTAGGAGAAAAAGGTCACAATATTAAGGTAAAATGTTTAAATTAACATTTATTAAAAGCTCAAGATCTCAATATTAATTTTATATATATATATATATATTATTTAAAGGTGTAAAAGTCTTT
>JAVXUL010137094.1:0-15182 GCA_035590515.1 Trichilia minutiflora
GGTTCTGTGAAGATATTCTAGTCAAAAGTTATGGTTATTTGAAGTTACTATTCTAAATAGTGAAAACAAGGGAAGTATCGATACTTAGGGTGTTGAAGTATCGATACTTGATTCTGAGAATCGTGGACGTATCGATACATGGGGCAGTGATGTATCGATACATGACCTAGGAGACAGAATGTATTGATACGTGAGGGAAGTATCGATATATTATAAATAGTTATGAACAGTGAGACTCAATGTATCGATACTTTAAGAAGACACGTATCGATTTCCTGTGCTCATGATGAACAGTAAAGGCTAAAGTATTGATACTTTATGAATAGTGAAAATGATGTATCGATACTCGAGACATTTTTGAGCTTAAAGACCAACCCCGACTGGAAGTATCGATACATGAGGGCCATGTATCGATACCTTAATGGGTTTAAAGATTTTTGCGTGATGAAGTATCGATACATGGGGAGCATGTATCGATACTTTGATTGTTCTGAGGACTTTTGTGAGGGCATATATCGATACATGTATTGATATATAGGAGCATATATCAATACTTGATGACGAGTCGCACGTCCAGGCATATAAGAAGGGGTATTTTGGTTATTTCACAGCCCCATTATATGTAGAAATAGGGGATCGTCTTTCCTAGAGTTTCATTTCGCTCTCTCTCTCCTTAGTTTCGACAGAACCCTTTTCTCTCCCTGTGAAAAACCAATCTTAACCATTTCTCTACCAAGCTCTGTCATTTCAGTTTTAATGAACTCAAAATCAACACCAAAACCTAGAAACCTCATTTGATCGAAGTTTTACCCGTCGGATCGTGAGGATTCATGAGAAAAAGAGGTACAACAAACAGTAGTTGAAGAGAGATTTAAGCCAAAGAGGGACTCAAGCTCACCTATAAGCTCAGATAACCCTATTACTCAACCGATCTCTCTATTTTGAGTTATCATTTCACATAAATCTAGGAATAAATAACTCGAATATTGTTCACAAAACCCTAAAAATTAGAGATTTTCTAATTTTTCATCGATAATGATAAATTAAAGGGTTTTATTAGTTATTGGTGTTAGAATTTATGAGAAAGTGTAATTAAAGCGGGATTTTATAGCGGGTAGTATGTTAGAGAGAGATAAATAAGGTAGAGAGAGAGAGAAGACTATAAGAGTAGCATGAGTATACATTGCATCATGCACGCATATTGTGACAAATCGTGATTCTATGCTTGTATATGTATCCAGGTGCGACAGTCGAGATGAGAGGATATCCATCGCGAGGAGGATACCCAGAGGGAGGTTTCCTATCCCAGTACAGTGAGTGGACATCTTTTGTCTTCGCATCATTTTATATTATTTTTGAATAACTATAATGCTAGAGATGATAGCATATAAATATGTATATGTATAACTGAAATAAGGAGGCGTTAGATGTATATTATGTGGTGGTCGAGTTGGCCCCTTGCTTGTGATAGTATTAAGATTGTTGAGAATCTTCACTATAACAAAATCGGTATTCAGCGGTGACACTTTTAGCGGCACCAAAAAATTCGCCGCTGTAAGTATTTTTAGCAGCGACAACATAGAAGTCCTTGCTAAAAATCGAAAAATGAATTTATTTAAAATTTATCTTTTTGGCGACGCCACGTTCGTCGCTAATAGTTATTATTATCGGTGTAGAAAATTTCGCCGCGAAAAAATTTGGCGGAAAATGGTGGTGGCAAAATTGGGGCTTTTAGCGGCGGTAGTAGTTGCCGCAGAAAGTTTATATTTTATTTTTAATTAAAAAATATTTAATTATGAATTAAACAAAATCTTTCCCCATTTTTATAGTCCACGATTACAAATCCCTTCAACCTTCACGAGCATTTTCTCCCAAAAACTCATTTCACAAACCCTAATATTGTAATCTGTAGATTACCTTGTAATTGCATCTGTATCCATATATTTGCAAGGGTTTGTAATGTGATTTCGTCTATGATGATAGAATGAATTGACGATTTTGGAGTAGACATTCTTCAGAGTAACCTTGAAGACTGAAGAATCCTCTCTGCTCAGATGGGGTAAAGTAACAAGGATGATTGTCTGATTGTACATCTTCGACGTTTCCTCTCTGTCTCGGATTCGATCGATTGTCAACCCGTCTGATTTTCTTCTTTCTCTCTCTGAGGTTTACTGTGGAAGTAGTTCTGTCTCTCTGCTTTCATGTAGTAATTACATCGATCAGTGCTCTGGGTATGATTCAAACGTAACTCTATTTTTTTCATCTTGCTATTGTTTATAATTTAAACTTGAAAGCTTATACGATTATGATGTTATGTGTGTTCTGCTTCATAAATTGTTATAAATAGCATCCTTTTTATCTTTCTAAAAATTATCTAAATATTGTTATAGTTTGGAGTGGATTAAAGGAAATTATAATTTTTAATCCTCTTTTTAATATGTTTTCGTGAGATCTAACTCCCTCTATTCACCTTAAATCTAGAAAAGTCAATTTAGAAAATTAACACTGTAATTTTTTTATTACTATTGTATCTAGATAGATGGATAGACATGCATCAGTATTACCCTGACTTTACAATTCCGTGTAGGATCCAGATTGCTTCAAGTTTAAAATGGCATATATTAGAATTTCATATTGTACTGTCAACATAGTTAGACATGCATTAGCATTAACCTGATTTCATAATTATAATAGTTTTATGTAGCATCCAGAAGCTTTAAGCGAAAAACAGCATATTTTAGCAATTTCATTCATACTCAGAACATTTTTTTAGTAAAAGAGCCAAATTTTAGAGACCATTATGAATTCTATCCAACTTATAACTTATTTTTATAGCTAAAAAGACTCCTATACAGACCAAAAGTAACAAGCATAGCATAATACAAAAGCCAATATAATATGACAAGATTTCAAGATGTGCTAATTAATTCAACATGTCAACAATCACTTGAATATTTATATGTAACGTTACAGTACTAGCCTATACCAACCACCCTACCCAACAACCCTGAAAAAAAAATGAGAAGGGGCAAGATGTACATGTGTTTTTTTTCCTTTTGTCAATTTAAAATAAAAATCATAGCCCTAGATGTTTAGTTTTGCTTCAAACATACCTAGAACACCCTCCTCCACACCACAACACACGCACACATAGACAGATGAAAAGGGGGAAGAGAGGCATATGCCTCTGTTGCTCTCTCAAATTTATCCCTGGAACCTGTTTAAGATTATTAATAATATGACAAGAAGATAATAGACATTACAGGCCACAATCAGCACCATAAGGTTTCTAAATAGGACCTTAAAGTGGCGAATATAATACAATAATTCTGTAGTTAGAATTGAAGCATTCTTCATCCTTCTTGCTTGATTATACAAATCCATCTGAGATCTAAAATCTCTCTATATATATCCATCTTTAATGTAGATAAATGTATTAACAAAATTAACATACTGACTGTTTGATCACTATTGTATCAATCTAGGTAGATAGATGTGCATTAGCATTACTTGGACTTCATAAGAACAACAATTCCATACAACTTTCAGATAGCTTTATGTGAAACAAAAAAAGTAAATATGATCAGTGTCACACCCTACACACAACATTTTTTTTCTCATATCAAAAATTGAAAGATGTACATTACGAGAATAAGAATCTATAAGCTACAAAAGAGCATATAATTTGATTTCAATCTATTGAAAGATAATAAGAAAAGAATAAAAGTTCTTAGATCCTATAACTGATTTACAGAGTTACGGAGTTCATTTTGGAGTCACTTAAATTGAAATATAGTAAATTCGATTTCTACTCATTCAACACTTCATTTCACTGCCTAAAGTCATCTTTAGAAATTCTATTGCATTATACTGGAAATAGGTAAGGGTCTAAAATTTTTGCTGCTTGTCCTTATATGTATCTAGTGTATGTGTATTTTTACGGATCTTGAATTCGCTTTCTAGGACTTAAGTTATAGCTATTTCTTTACACCTTGCGCAGAGGACAAATTACTTCACTTTCACAGTAAGATAGGTTTTTTACAAAATTTGATGGGAGCAAATGCTTCAATGGAAAATTCTGAATTTTTAATATGTTATGACTTATTGAGTCTAGTTTACAGATAATTTTACGGTTTGTCAATTTGAAATCTACAACTCAATTTATAAGCTAAAAACCGCACACTGCTCAGCAACCTCAAACATCAACTTACACACATAGTCATTGGCCTCGCATTGCCCTACTTACATAACCACGACTAGTACCATTTCCATACATATAACCACATATCAATATTCACTCACAACTTGCCTCCCTAAGTTACTGTCCTGATTTATCCACTCAATGAAACACCGTATTATGTCATGCAAAGCATGCAAACTCAAGCATATTTGACAATATCACTACACTTAGTTCATCATCTCATTTCTAGGTTGACAAACACTCTTAACCCTTCTCCTAAAATTTCATTTTCAAGTCTAAAATGTCTAGATTATGTGTCAATGACCCCTGCCTTAATAATTTATTCCAAAATAGCAACAAACATCATAAATTTTAGTATGTTTTAGCCAGCACTTCATACATAACCATGACCTCATATGTAGTTGAATTCTACAAGCAATACAAGGGAACCTTTCTTTCCCATTTTTATACATTACTACACATTTAGGATGACTAAATGCAAGCCCAAAAACATCCATAAACACTTCCAATTGATTCAGTTTATTTTATGAACTCATGGCTGATTTTAGGCAACAAGATCACAACTTCCATACATAGTTTTTTACATAAATCACTTCCAATCGAATTTCAAGCATCTAATCACCATTCCAATACTTAATTAACTTCATTAAAATCAATCTATTAATTTGAAGTTGCAGGAGAAATAAAAGCCAAAGCTAGGGTTTCCTTACCTTCTTGAAAACACATACACTTGCAAAAGAGAGCCAACAAGCTTATTCCTCTCTTTGCTTCCTCCTCCTTTTTCTTCAAAATGGCTAATTGGTTTTTCTTCTTTCTTCTCCTTCAAGTGGACATCCCTCTCTCCTTTTTGCTTTCTCTTTCATTGCTTTCCTTGTTTCTAGAATTATCAAGAAAGGGAAAGGTTAAATCATGGATCAAATGGACTTAAGTAATCAATTGGGCCTCATTCCTTTTTCATATAGGCCAGCCAATATATAAAGATATTATGGGTTGATTATATCTAATTTATTAGGCCCAAATTATAGTTAGATGGGTAGACTTGCTATTTAACCCGAGTTTGCATTTTTTGCTTGACCTGTTAAGTAGGGATTTTTCATTTTTAAAACATTTGGGCCATCACAAGCTAGTTTCAGTATTTAATCTATAAACAATACATGCTTATGTGGAGAATATCTTATAAAAGGTTGCTTTTTTTTTTCTTATAATCTTCTCAATTGATTTCACAAGTGGTTTTATATATGGTTGTTCAAAAGGCCCTACATCATCAATAGTATCATCGAAGAAGTAAGAGTTCTTATATTCTTAAGACTCCAAAGACAAAGATTTACTTTAATTATATGGTCTAAACCTTCCTATTTGTCTCTTCAATAATAATCATAAACTGTGAGTAAGGGTATAGAAGTAGGAGTAACTGAAATTATAGGAGAAGACTGTGGTTTTTCATCCTTTTTAACATTATCTACTAATTGATTTTCTAGAAGCAAACATATTTTTGTTTTCATAACCCAAGAAGATAGACACCTTAGCTTCATTATGAAACTTTGATATTTTGTTTTTGATAATATGAACATAAAATTTGTGACTAAACTCTCTTAAGTGTTTATAAAATACATATTTTTCTATCAAGACTTTATAAGGTATATCACCATCTAATTTTTTTTTTTTGGTTTAATTTTGAAGATTTTTGTTATGTTATGTTTTGGTTTCATTTTTTTTTTAATGTTTTTATACTTAAAACATAAAAATATTTGATTAAATAATAATAATAAATTATTATGCCCTAAAGATTATTTTTTTAATTATTTCAGCTAATGAATACAATTAACTAATAATTTTTAAAATATTATGAATGATTTGGAGAATTAAACTAATTAAATAGGAGACCTAAAATTTTTTTTTGGATTTTATTCTTTTCAAAATATTGAGAATGTAAAATGAGACCCATATATGGATCTGTTTCCTGTGAAACATTCATGTATAGATAATGATAACTAGTATATTAAAAGTGATTCGTTCGAATGGATGGCAAAAACCATTCGAACGAACTCCTAAAAGCTAGAAGATAGAGAGCATTGAAAAATTCAGTCAAATAAATTAAGAAATTCATTTGATCCAATTGATATATTCGTTCAATTGAATAGAGCAAATTTCTATTGTCTAAGTTTGTCTTTGTGTTTTCTAGCTCTGCTAGGAATCCTATTTAAGTGAGATGTCTTATAGATTAAAAGAGGTTTCCTAGACATGAAATAAAATTAATAGAGAGCCAAGAGAGAGTAAGAGAGAAAGAAAAAAAGTAATAGAGTCAAGTACTATTCTTGGTTTTTTATTTATTAAATCTTAAGTTAAATAAATTCTTCTTTTCTATTAATCTTATTCTTTTTTTTTTTTGTGATTTGTATATTCATTGTAAATTGTATTCTTTGCTTTGTTTCTAAGGGTTATTAAACAATTGTATAGTTTTTATATTAACAAGTGTTCTAAGAATTTTTTAGATTATTTTTCTCAATAAGTGGTATTAGAGCTTAATAAGAAAGAACAAATGAAAGAAGACTAAGAATAGAAAACACCAAATTCACTATTAAAAAATTTATAGGGGACGATGATTTCAATCTTTGGAAAATAAAGATGCAAGCCTTACTTGAACACGAAGGCCGAGGCTCAGCACTTGATAAAAAAGAGTTTAAAACCATCAAAGCAAAGAAGTCCAGAGAAAAGCAATGAATGCTCTAATTTTATCATTATTAGACAAGTTCTTGAAAGAAGTCTCGAAGAAACCATGGCAAAAGGAATCTAGCAAAAACTTGAAAATAGATACATTGTGAACCTCATTCTTTAATTATGTGGATATTGTAATAATTCCTTCTATTTATTTGTATATATGTGATTTTATATGGTTCTTTCATAAAAGAGTTTGTTGGTTTGAAAATTGCTTGTCAAAGAATTGAGAAATATTGAATAATTCAGTAATGAGAAAGAATTGAATTTTTAACCCTAAAATAATTGAGAAAAAGTTTCATCATTTTTGTAAAGGTTGAAGAGAGTTTTTTGTTGATATATTATAGGTTCCATGGAGATGTATAGATCAAAAGTTATGAATATTAGAAGTGGTAGTCCTCATTTGATAAAGTGAAAAAATATTAATGTGTGCACAGTCGAATGTATTGATACCTAACGTTGAGGAGTTATGAGTGTCGATACTTAAAATATAATGCGCTATTTAATGACAAAAAAGTATCGACATTTTGAGAAAATTATCAATATTTAGACATGCAAGTATCGTTACATTGCGTCAGTACAAAAAATATCGATACGCTTTAAGAACAATATCTATACTCTATGAACAGTAAAACCTAAGTATCGATACTAAGAATTATAATAAATAGTAAAACCTAAGATCAATTTTTGGAATTATAATGAATAGAAAAGGTCAAGTATCAATACTTAAAAAGTCATTGTAGATGGCGAAGAAAAGTATCGATATTTAGAGAAAAATATAGATAGTCTAGGATGAAAACAAACCTGAAACTTCACTCTTGACAGAAAGTATCGACACTTTAGAAAATGTATTGATACTTTGAATGTAATAAAACTATGTAATCTTTATTTTGAGCAAAAGTATCGATACTTTGAATGTAGCGATATTGTGTAACCCACGTTTTAAGTAAAATTATCAATAATTAGGGGAGAAGCAATGATACTTTAAATGCGACAAACATGAATAACCTCTTTTTCAATAGAAAGTATCAATACTTGGAGACGTGTCAAACTTTTAACATCATTTTTGAAGGATAATTTGGTCATTTCATGACTTTCTTTATCTATGAAATCGAAGCTCATTTTCTCTATTTTTCTCCTTCTTTTTTGTTTCTCTCAGTTTTCTCTCCATCCTCTGATTCGAACCAATTCTCACTCAAATCTTCACTAAACTCCATCATTTTTCATGAAATAACCTCATAATCAACACCAGAGCTCGAGAACACCTTTTGATTAGAGTTTTACTCAATGATTCAAGAGAAATCAAGAGAAATGGTCACGGTGAGTGGAGAAATTAAGCAAAGAAGGGCTTAAAATATTTCTACCAACTTGGGTGAGTACACCCCTCAACTTATTTTCTTAAATTGAGATACCTATGAGCTTGAATCGAGTAAAGAGTGGTTAGGTTACTGTTCTAAAAAACTCTAGATTTTGTACATAATCTAATTTATCAATTGGGTTGATAAATTAGAAACTTCAAGTGGGTTTTAATGTTGAGAAGTTTGAGAATAAACCACTGTGAAGTGAAAATGTGAATAGCCATAAGGCTGGCTATATATATATATAGATAGATAGATAGATAGATAGATAGATAGATAGATAGATAGATAGATAGATAGATAGAGAGAGAGAGAGAGAGAGAGAGAGAGAGAGAGTTATTTGCTCAATAGTTGATTGAAGAAGGCTATTGTAATAACTACGCTCATAATCATATGCATCATTCATTTTTTGAATTGATTATAGTTATGAAGGCTATTAAACCTTGTATGTATATATATTTAGGTGTGACAGCCTTGGTTAGAGAGTCTCAAATGTGAGGAGGATGCTAAGAAAGTGGTTCTCCTTAGAGTAGTGAGTGGATATTATCCCATTTCTTACTTCCTTTAAATGATATTTAAGAATGTCTATATATTTTTATACGCTTCAAAATGATAAAATGTGTGTGTGTGTGTGTGTGTGTGTGTGTGTGTGTGTGTATATAATCATATGAATGAGGCGTTGGATATTATTATGTGATGACTGGGAGGGTCCATTGTTTGTGATAGAATTAGGTTGATTTTTATAATGACTTTATATATTTGTGGTATGGTTGTATATTTATATGAATGATGGTTGAAGTGCCAATGCTTTTATTTTGTCCTTGTGTGCCTTTAAGATTTGTTTTTTGCCTTGAGTGCCATTGATGTTTGATTGGTCTTGTGAACCATTGATATTAATTTACGATATTGTGTGTAATTATACTTGATTTTTATATGGGTAAGGAATAACCATATAACTTGAATAGAGTGGGTGGAATCTAATAGACCTAGGAATGAAGATTGATCATGTAGCTCGAGTAGAGTAGGTAGAATCTAATAGACCCATACATGAGGATTGACCATACAGTTCAAAATAGGATGGGTAGAATCCAATATTTTCATATTATATAGCATGCTACTTATATATTTATATGGGTGCACATACCTATACTAGGTTGTGAATTAGCAATACAGCTTAAAATAGAGTGGTTGGGTTCTTACAGACCAATTAAAGATTTTGAATTTGTGACCATATTTTAGTTATATTTCTTTATGCCACATTTCATTTTATGGATGATTTGAGAAAAGTTGAATTTTCTTAGATTACGAGGGTTTTTCGTAATCAATCCATAGGATTTCACTTTTATCATTATATTTTACTATCTATTCACTGAGTATTTTTCCAAATACTCACCCCTTAATCCCCCATTTCAGGTTAGTGCAATTATATGTGAGCATATTGAGCTGACCAGAGTTTTAAGCGATATTTTTAGATACTCCGTTCATATTTTAGTAATATATTTCACTGAATAGAACTAATGTAATAAATAAATTTGATTTTTTTTGTATTTTACTCAACTGAGAATTTATTATAGTAATTTATTCTAAAACGAGTATTTAATGTAATGAGTTGTATGGATATGCTTATAGTTTAAATGTATTTGAAAATCTCCATATTCTATTTATGTTTGAAAATGAATTTCAAAAATAGGTTTTAATGCCTTACATGTCCTAAGAATGCATTCTAATTAATATGATGTATTTTTTAGATTCGCAACGATTGCCACGTAAATGATTCCTAAGGTCGAGGTGTGATAATTTTATTGATATAAGAGCTTTTGGTTTTACATTTAGATTTAGATTTTTTATTTTTGAATTATTTTTATTTTGACTATTTGAGATTTCCAAACTTTGATATGTTTAACAAAATTTATTTTTAGTGGACAATAACTTGAGTCAAATTAAATTATGATTTATTTGATTTGATATAATAAAATTGTCTATTGGTGTAGAAATGCCGCCACAACCCAAAAGGAGGAGGGATAGATCTCAGAGGAATGTAATGATTTGAGATGATCAGGAAACCTCATCTCATAATTCACCTTCAACTTTCTATAAGGAGCAAGTTCCTGTGGAACCTCTACTATAAACTCAATATCTTAAGGGAAATACTTACTTTCCTTGGTCACAAGAGACCTAGAATGCGTTTATGACTTTTATGCATGCACAAAATTTGGTACCAAACCCAAATCAAACCAAGCTGAATCTTCTTGACTGGCACAAAAATTATCCAAGTTTATTAAAAAAGTAAAACAACTTGAAAGTGTCCCATTTTGTGGAACTATTGACGCTTTAGAAGCAAATAGATGGTTGATGATTATGCAGTAGAATATGGATGATATGGATTTATAAAATAAGAAAAAGCTGAGAGTGGCTACTAGAATGCTCGAGTAGAGTGCTGGCACTTGGTGGCAGAACATATCATTAAAGTTGAGTGTTAAGCTGACTTGGACATATTTTTAGAGAGCCTTTCAAGAGAAATACTTTACTCACTTTTATAGTAATAAAAAAGACAGGAATTTATGAATTTAAAACAGATGAGCAGTACAGTGGCAGAGCATGAGATTCAGCTAAGATAGTTGGCAGGATTTGTTCTAGAACTTACTAATAAGAAAACTTTATGTGCTAATAATCTTTGAATATCCAGCATACATATTAGTTGACCCTAGTTCAGATAAGTCATTTATTGGCATGGCACACAGTACGTTAATAAAGACCTGGTACCTTTAGAATCAGAGATAGTTATTCATATGCACTTGGGGTAAAGATTGCTTCATCACACTGTGTTTAGACAGTGTGAGGTCTTAATAGGAGATATTGCTCTTATGGTTGATTTGATTCTATTAAGAATATAGGATTTTGATACCATCTTAAGAATGAATTAGTTATCACAGTATTATAATTTGGTTGACTATTTTAAAAAGGTAGTAACCTTCAGAAGGTCGGGTGGGCTAAAAATTATTTTTACAAGTGAATGAAGGATACTTTCTTCTTATGTGACATGCGCAATGGAAAGTAAGAAGTTAATACAGAAAGGGTGTCAAGCATATTTGGTATATGTTATCGATAAATCGATTTTAGGAATTAGGCTAGAACAGGTATGAGTGATAAGAGAATTTTTTGATGTGTTCTTAGATGAATTACCTAGATTATCGCTTGATAGAGAATTTAAATTTTGTACTAACGTTGTTCTAGGGACTACACCAATTTTGATATCACTCAATCGTGTGGCACCTGCAAAATTAATAGAATTAAAAACTCAATTAGAAGATGTAACGCCTGGTGCAAGTCTGTCAACAATATTGTCTGCTTTGGCCTAACCCTTGGGGCCTCACGATTTTGTTCTTGGAATGGGTTATTGAGGACTTCCCAAGAGGTCACCCATTTTGGTACAACTCTCCTCCAGTACGATGGTGGTGGTTCGGGGATGAACCGGACGGAGCGGGTGAGCCTGTAACATCCTAGTCCGATGAGGGCGGGAAGTGGCGCCGGGGCGAGGGTGCCTTAGCAAGGACCGGCTTCTGGCAGGCTTCTAGAACGGTAGGGATGAAATGAATACCACATCGAAATGGGAGAGAAAGTTACTGGGCTATATATGTAGAGTTGAAACCAAATTGTCAACAAGGCCTTTTGGGATGGATGGTGGTTTAACTCTAAGAACTACGCAGTTAAGCGTACTTGAAGGAGAGCAGTACCAAGATGGGTGACCTCTTGGGAAGTCCTCGAATACCCATTCCAAGAACAAAATTGAGACCCCAAGGATTGAACCAAAGCGGATAATATTATTGACAGACTTGGACCAATAGTTACATACTAAATATCGCTTATGAATAGTATGAGATGATGATATTAGTGAGGGTAATAATAAGAGTCATGTCACAAAAGTATTGGTATAGATTTATAGTTAGAGAATTATTTATCAAACGTGATCAAAGAATAATAAAGCACATCGCATGTATGTAGTTAATAATTTATCAAAAGATTGTACTAGTGTGTAAAGTGATCTTTTGACCTAAGACATCAGAGTTGGATCTTGTATAAATACGTATAGTTTATATGATATATAAGCACATAACTAATTATGTCTTATAAAATAAAATCAATTTAATTATATGTTGTTCATATAATGATTCTGATGATAGTTAAGATGGGATTTGTTGGCTAATTCAATAGGATTGAGTAATTTCGCTGATTCTATCCAGGTTTGAGTTCCTAAACGGATATTGATAGATGTCTAAAACCAAGTCTTTGATCAAATCAAAATAAATGTTATATAAAGAGTTTATGAGGGCGAGTTTAGGATATATCGATCGACGATTCGTAAAATATCAAATTTAGGATTTTAATATTCCATTTAATATTAGATAATAAAAGAATATAATCTATGTAGTACGTGCAATCAGAGTAAGATTTCATGAAGTATTACTTCATTATTGATTAGGAACTATGATATATTGATAGATACCAACTATAGTCATTGAATTTTGAAATATTCAGAGTTTAATTTTAATAAGAACTTAATTCCTCACTAATAATTATTAAATATTCAATGAAACTTTTAGATCCTGATTAGAGAATGTAGGATTCAAATTCAATAGTCGGAGCTAATTTAAAATTAGCGATTAAAATAATTCTCAAAATGTTTAAGTGTTATAATTTTTAAATTGTTTAAAATTTAATAAGTTAAATTGCTTGATTTATTAATTCATATACTAACAAAATAGTTTTTGTTTCTCTTCTGTTTCTCTCATAAAGTTATGATATATTTAAAACAAGTAATGTCAAACAATATTTTCCTAAGAATCTTGGACAATAACATTTTGATGGGGTCAAACTTTAGGATTGGCTCAGAAATCTAAAAATTATTTTTGATTTCAAGAAAATAAGCTATATCTTGGATGGCTCATTGCTAATTAATCTTGATGAAAATACTTCTCCTGAAGAGCGTAAAATATTTGAAAAGTAGCATGATGATAATCGACAAAAATCAGGGTATATGTTAACCTCTATGAATAAAGAGCTTAAAATCAAACAAGTGAATGCCTTGAGTACTTATAATATACTTCTTACTTTACAAGAGTTGTATAATGAGAATTCACAAGTCATTGAATATGAGTTGTATGTCTGCCTTGAGTACTTATAATATACTTATTACTTTACAAGAGTTGTATAATGAGAATTCACAAGTCATTGAATATGAGTTGTATGTCTTTCTTTTTAATATGAGAGTACAAGAGGGAATACCATCTGATGATTATATCATTGAGATGATTAATATTATTAGGTAATTGAACATTTGGGGTGTGGTCATCTCTGAGCGTCTAAAGTTTAATTTGATTTTCCAATTTCTTGCTCGTAGTTATAAAGTATTATAACTAATTATAACTTAAATAAGATTAAGTGAACATTTTCCAAGTTGCTCGATGAGATTCAAGAGTTTTATTGACAAAACAATAGAGGGGTAAAGACAAGTAGATGTCTATATAGCCTTAGCTAGTAAGACTAGCAAAAGATCAAAGAACTGACAATAGAAAGGCCCCAAAGTTAGATCAAATAAAAGGAAGAACTTTAAGAGTGTTCCTTCCAAGATAGCTAACTCTAAAGTAAAAAAAAAATGATTCTACTGTGGTAAGAAAGAACATTAAAAGAAGAATTGTCCTCTATACTTTGACAGTCTTGAGAAAGTTAGAGAAAGTATACATAGCTATCATATGATTGATTATAAAGTAAATGTTATTTCTGATTATCATTTCTGAATTTTAAATTCAGCAGCTACATTTCATGTATGTGTTTTTTTATAGGCAATGCTAAATATTTCTACATTATCTAGAGATGAAATCATTTAGAGGAGAATACTCGAGTATAGAGTTTTAAAAATTCTTAAAAGATAATGGAATAATATCACAATTAACTTCTTCTTATACACTACAACTTAATGATGTAGTAGAAAGAAGAAATCGAACCTTATTATATATGGTACAATCCATGATAAATTTTATAGATTTACTAATATTTTATGGAGATATATCCTTTGACTGCTGTGTATATCTTAAATAAAGTCTCATTAAAATTAGTCTAAAAGACTCTCTATGAGATATGGAGTAAAAAGAAATCAACTCTCAATTATATGAGAATTTAAGGGTATCCAACTTATGTTAAATAAGTTTACACTGATAAGCTGGATACTCAATCAGAGAATGGTCGGTTCATTGGATATCCTAAAAATAGTTTACGATATTATTTTTGTCGGAGATATATCATAAATCCAATCATGTCACATAGGTTAGGGATATTATCTATTGTAAATATATCTTAGTGATTAATTATAAAATATTTTTGATTAATTAAAAATGGTGTTTTTCATTATTTTGCATCATTTTTAGTTGCACCTTATTTAATTGATTATTGTAATAATGTGAAATGATATTCTGTGATATATTATATGTTAAGACTGAAGGTTCTATGGCCTATTTCATGCTTGAATGTAAGTTTTTCTCATCAAAAATCCTAGGTTAAATTCATGGAAAACAAGTTGAATCAAGATGACAAACCTTAGGGCTTTTGGTAGATTACTTGCAAGCTTTCTTTTGTGATAAAGATGAGAGCTTGAAACCTAGCTCCTTTCCACTTTACACCATCCTCTTGTCTTCCCTAAGGCTGGTCGAAATTCTTATGAGAGAGAGAATGGAAAATCAACCATTTTCCTTACAAAAATAATTCAAAAAGAAATTATTTATATTTTTTCTTTTCTTTTTCATTTAATTTAATTTATATTTATCTTATAAATATATTAAATAAATAAAAAATATGTAATACAAACCCTCTTATGTTTGATGTATACAACCATACATTTGGATCAATGGAATTAA
>JAVXUL010137104.1:0-15180 GCA_035590515.1 Trichilia minutiflora
TTCCTCCCGCGACGATCACCCTGGCTCTGGGCACCCCAAGATCATCAGTGGATTTTATATGTAATAAAAATATGCTATTTATAAAAATTTATTTTGAGAATAGAGAGAATAAAATAATGTATGATTTAGTTATATAAAAACAAGCCCACCACTGACGTTAGCCTTGGATAAGTCACGTGGTGCCATTCGTGACTAATCCGACGAGACTTCTGGGTGTTCAAGTCATATCACCTCATCATAATAACATAACTAAACACCATCCCCACCTATAAAGGCTCCACTCACTTAAGCGACCTCTCTACCAGGCCGATCCTAGGCTACCACATATACCACTCACCTAGGTGTTTACATCAAGTAGACCTCCCCAAGCTACCACCTTGTAGTTATAATAAATATCCTGGCCCTCATAGTCGTTATCACCAATAGTATCCTGGCCCTCATAGTCGTCAACACTAATATGTATGTATCATATAAATCAAAGAGATCTGAAATAGAATGATAGTATGAGCATCAATAAATCTATCAAACATACATCAACCTTGGCCATTTCTTATCACAAACATATATCATTTCAAATCATATACATATACATAAGAAAATATGTAAGACAGAAACATTAAATATATGAGGTTAACTTAATAAAAATATTTGTAAACGATTTCAGAATATTGCAAGCTTGTATTAAAACAATAGAACATAAAGGTGTTCGCTCACAGCTTAGGAAAGGTATACACTCCCTAGTTCTTCTCGTTTATCGGCACCTCTCGTAGATTCTTTGCTCATGTATCATTGCCTAAACACATATATCAAAATATATGTGAGCCCCGTGTCTGTAACCCAAGGGCATAACTATCATTTTATCTTTTTACTGTACATACATTTGCCATATTTCATACATCGTTAACATGTCAACATAGTTTTATATTTATTTTGGAGATTTGAGTTTGTTAAGATAGAGTTTTGAGGTTATAAACGCAGAGACCTCAACGTGTGAAACTTGTTCCTTAGTATTATGGGTCTAATAATAAATCCCTCAAGAGTTCCCGTGCATGTCATCGTATTTAGATTATGCACAAGAGGGTATAAAACTTGAAGAATGTGTCTTGAATAAGATTATGGTGTAGGATATAAGCTTATGAGAAGGAACTGGATTTTTGACCCTAAAATCATCTCCAATTGAGAAAAAGTTTCTATCACTTTTGTAGAGCTCAAAGAGATCTTTCCATTGATATATTGTGGGTTTTGATCGGATATCCGAGCTAAAAGTTATGGTTAATTAAAGTTGTAGTCCTCAAAAGGAGGACCAGAAGCAAAAGTATCGATACGTTTGGGGAAATGTATCGATACATTAAGATTGAGGCCAATGGTATCGATAGCTTTGAGGAAGGTATCAACACCTTGTAAGTATGATAAATAGTGAACAGTGCCAAACATATCGATACGTTAGCAAGGGTATCGACACGTTTGTGATGAAGTCCGCTTGCGTCAAAATATATCGATACATTGCAGGCATAAAGCCAAAGGTATCGATACGTTGTAGGATTGTGAACAGTAAATAGCCAAATGTATCAATACATTTAGCTATTTACTGTTCACAAGCCTACAACATATCGATACCTTTGGCTTTATGATGTTGGAGGCAGGAATGCCAAAGGTATCGGTACGTTTTGAAAGGTATCAACACCTTTGATCGATTTCACAACCTATTTACGCAGGGAAGGGGGATCGTCTTCCCCACTTCAAAATTTTGATTTTTCTCTCTTTATTTTCGAAAGAACCATTCTCTTTCTCAACTCTCAAAACTGATCTCAACCATTCCTCCACCAAACTTCACCATTTTGATTCTTATGAACTCAGAATCAACACTAGAACTCAGAAACCTTCTCAGATCGGAGTTTCACGCGATAATTCACGAGGAATCATAAAGAAAAGGGTGACGGTAAATAGTAATCAAGTAAGAGAATCGAGCAAAGAGGGACTCAAAATATTTCTGCCACCTTAGGTAAGTTCATCCCTAAGCTCATTTCTTTATTTTAAGCCTTCATTGTGCATGAATCACAAGAATAGATTTTAGGGTTATTGTTCACAAAACCCTAAAAATTGGGGGTCTTCTGATTTGTCGTCAGTATCGATAGATTAAAAGGCTTTGATAACTAAAGATGTTAAAACTGATGAGAAAGATGAGTTCTAAGAGCGGGGTTGTGAAGGACAGTAAGTTTAGAGAGAGAAAAGATAGAGAGAGAGAGAAGAGTGAGAGAGTTGTATGAGCATGCATTGCATCAGACACGCATATTTGTTCAGATCATAAATCTGTATTTGTATGTGTATCCAGGAGCGACAGCCGAGACAGGAGGATCTCCGCCGTGAGGAGAATATCAAGAGGGTGGTTTCCCACCCCAGGACTGTGAGTGGACATTCCTTTCCCTTAATCTCATTTACTATTCTTTATAAATGAATATAATGCTAGAGATGATAGCATGTGAATATATACATATATGTATGAATGTATGTATGTGGATACATAACTGAATTGAGGAGGTGTTGAATATTTGTTATGTAATGGCCGGGATAGCCCCTTGTTTGTGATAAAGATAGGTTTGATGTGAAACTTAGATTGCCATGAATGTGAGGGCAGAGGCCTATTATGCTTATGCTTGATGATATTATGATTTTAAGGCCGGAGGCCATTTTATTTATATATATGTGAATACGGCATAGTTGAGTATAATGGCCGGGGTGCCATATTAATTAATTTAACTTTATGAGCTAGCATGTCTTGTTTATTATTTTGGTCTTGTGAGCCACAGATGATATTTTGGCCTGGTGAGCCAATAGTTATTTGATTTACCCTGATGGACCACTAATATTGATTTATGATTTTGTGTGCCATATCATTTACTATCTATGGGTGAGGATCGATCATACAGCTTGTAGGGAGTGGGTGGAATCCAATAGACCCAAGGTTGAGGATTGTCCATACAACTCATGTGGAGTGGGTGGAATCCAATAGACCCCGGAGTATGGATTGACCATACAGTCCAAGATGGGATGGGTGAAATCCACATATCCAGGCTAAAGCATGCTAACCTTATTCTGTTATATTAAATATAGGCATACATCCCTAACCAGGATTGTAAATCGGCCATACAGCTCATATGGAGTGGGTGGGATCCTATAGATCGAGTAGCTATATATATTTGAGATTAAATCGATTTTTTAGACATGTATATAATGCCATATTTCGCTATGTTTGATTTGTATGATTACGAGGGTGTTCCATAATTAGTGTTTGACTTTTGATTTTTTGTTTTGTGTATTTGTCTACTCACTGAGTATTTTTTCAAATACTCACCCCTCACTTCCCATTTCAGGTTAATATAGTCGGGCACGGTATAGCATAGTTGAAACGAAACTTCAGCACAGTTTCAAGTACTCGACTCAGGATTTTATATTATGGTCGACTGTATGTAAAAATATTTGTAATAAAGTGATTTGATGTAATTTGGCTTGGCCAAGAGTATTTTGTAATGTATTTTGAGAAAATACATATGTGATACATTTATGTTTGAAAATCTTCCATTATATATTATTTTGTGTTATTTTTGAAAATGAGTTTGAAAATAGGTACTAATGCCTTGCGGGTTCTAGAGGTGCATTCTAAGTGATTGGATGTGTTATTGGGATTCGCGACGATTGCCACAAGGCCGACTAGGGTCGGGGCATGATATACTGAGTTTCAATAATTCTTGAAAAAAAATGGAATTATCTTATAGATGTTTTCTTAAAGGCACTTCTTTTTTATTGTATATTAATAAGGAGAAATAGTACTCTATTAGATATAGTACGAATGATAGTGAGTTTTGTAAACTTGTCACTATACTTGTAGGGTTATATTTAGTAGACCATCATGCATATCCTTAACAAGGTTCTGTCAAATCAATTTAAAATACTTTGTATAAGATATAGAGTGGAAAGAGACCCAGCCTCAATTATATAATGATCTAGGGTTATCTAGCATACATCAAATAGATGAGATTTGATAAACCTGATGATAATTCAGAGATAGGTTAGTATATAGGATATCCTAAAGATAGTTTAGGATATTACTTCTACTTTTCTTCTAATCATAAAGTTTCAATTAGTAGAAATACAAACTTTTTAAAGAAAATTTTTTTGAAGAAGGTGTTGCAAGTAGAGAAATTGAGTTATAAGAATACTACTTACAAACTCAAGTTAACAATGCTAATGTTGAAAAATCTAGTCAGTAAACCTCTGTACCAGTTAACCCAGTTCCACCTTGAAATCTACTAGGATTTTTAGGTTTACTAAGAGATAAATTTTTTTTAATAAATAAGATTTTGTATTTTACTTAGTGGGAGAGATGGATTATAATGATGATCCGGAAACCCACTAGGAGGTTATTTTGGATAAAGATTTAGGAAATTGGCAAGCAATAATGAATTTTGAGATAGAATTTATGCATACAAACCAAATCTGGATACTCGTTAATTTATAGGAGAGAATAATTCTCATTGATTATGTGTGGATCTTCAAGAGAAATATTGGTAAGGATAGATAAGTAGAGATCTACATAGTATGACTAGTTGCGAAAGGTTATACTTCTTATTTATTGCTATGATAAAATCCATCTAAGTTATACTAGCCTTAGTTGCATACCATGATTGTGAAACTTAGCAGATGGATGTTAAGACAGTATTTCTTAATAGGCTTATTAAGAAAAATCTATTTATAAAGCAAGCTATCGTGTTTATATCCTCAATTGAGCCAAAAAAGATATATAAGTTGCATCAATTATAGATTGAAGTAAGCCTTCAGAAGTTGGAACATTCGATTTGATGAGACAGTCATATTGTTTGGCATTATCAAGAATCCAGATGAACCATTCATATATAATTAGGTTAAAGATCATACTGTTACATTTCATATATTGTATTAGATGACATACTATTAATAGGCGATTACATAGGTATGATGACAGAAGTGAAAATCTAGTTATCCAAAACTTTCTTTATTAAATTTTTGGGACACGTAACTTATATTTTTGGAATTTTTATCTATAAAGATAGGTCTAAGAAGATAATTAGATTATCCAAAAAAATTGTACACTAAAAAATGCAAACGAAGTTTAGTATGGAGAATTTTAAGAGAGACCTCTTATCTTTTAATCATAGTCTTTATCTTTCTAAAGATAGTGGTCCAAAGATCGATGAATGGTATCAATGAATGCGTGGCATATCTTATTCATCAGTTATTGATAGATTGATATATGCCATATTGTATACACGATTAGATATATCTTAAGTTATAAGTGTTAGTAGCAAATATTAGGATAACCTTAGAAAAAAACATTAGTTAATAGTTAAAATAATCCTTAAGTACTAGAGAAGCACTAAGGATTTGGTTCTGGGTCATGAAACTCAAAAGTTAAACATCCATAGGTACTCAGACTTAGATTTTCAATCAGATATAGATAATTGTAAGTCTGTATTTGGTTTTATCTTTTGTGTAATGAAGATGTTGTTAATTAGAATGGTTCCAAATAGACAACAACAGCAGACTCTAATACAAAAACCGAATATGCTACTATTTTGAAAGTAATAAAAGAGACTGTTTGGATGCGAAAAGTTTGTGTTTAAACTTGTTGTAGTTTCTAACATAGCTTATCTTATAAGCGTGTTCTTTAACAATATTGACATTATTAAATAGCCAATAGAATCAACAACACACTTAAAGTATAAACATATTCAGTGGAGATAACATTTTATAAGAGAATTTGTTAGTGCCGGAAAGATAATCATTTCAAAGATATCTTTAATAGATAATGTATTTGATTTTTGCACTAAAGTGATAACACTGAAGCAGTTGGACCATCATCTTGAAAAGATGAGTATGAGATACAACAACAAATGGTTTTAGTATAAGTGGGAGTTTATTGGTATAGTATACCCTATAAATCATTCGTGTTATCGATTTTTGAGTATATATATATTAGAATATATCACCGTATATATATACTGTACATAATATATTAATATATATATAACGAAGATTTTGTTTCTTATTTATATGTATAAGATGCTTTTCCCTTCTAATCATACTAATCAATAGAGTATACATATGAATGTTCAGATAATATGATTATCAAACTGTTTCCTACATACACAGTGTTAACTGGGCATCGATATCTTAAATTAGACACATTGAATGTCTCCAATGTAGGTAATAAGAAGTCATGTCATTAGGATATTAGTGTAGATTAATAGTTAGAGAATTATTTTTCAAACATGATCAAAGAAATAATAAATCATATAGAATATATATATTAAATGATTTATCATTTAATTGTATTAATGTGCGATTTACTTCTTTAACCTGAAATGTAATAGTTGTTATCTGATATAGATGATCAAAGTTCATATGGTGTATACATATAAGACTAATCATGTCTTGTATGAGAAGCCGATTTAGTCATAAGCTATTTATATTAGGATATAAGTGACTGTTAAAATAGGATCTATCAACTTGATGTATATAAGACTAGAGCTACTGTTGACTCGATCCATATTTGAGTTCCAAAACAAACATCAGTAAACGACTGAAGGACTAAATCTTGTCCAAGTAGTGATAAGTGTCATATGAAAGAGTTTATAGTGACAAGTTCAGTTTATAATGACTGATAGTTCATATATATCCTAAGTTTAGGATTTTAACTTTTTGTGAGCCTGAACTTAGATGGGATTAGATAATGGAAGGATATTACCTACATGGTATATACAACCAAGCATAAAGGTTCGATGAAGAGTTTCTTCATTGTGTGTTAGGGACTTTAGCATATTGTTAGATGTCAACCGTAATTGTTGAGTGCTCAAATAGTTTAAAATGGGCTCGAAAGGATCGATTTTGGCTTATAACTAATTCCATAGTCAACTCAAGAGATCACAATGAATTACTAGTGTTCATTCTTGCTTTGGGAGAAAATAAATATTATTCACAAGAGTGTTAACACACTCGGAGATAATATTAGGTCGAAAAGTATAATTGAATTATACGTTAAATAGTTTAACAAAACCGAAAGCTTAAGAAATTGACTCGGATATAACTTTAGGTAAGTTATAATATTTCATTTATCTTTAGATATAAAATTAAAATTAAAATAAGTTTGTTCAAAGTTAGTTTGATTGGACTAGGTGTCATATTTTTAAAATATGGGGGTCTAAGTGAAATTTTATATTTTACTATTACAAAGTTTGTTAGACAATTTATGATGTTTTTGTCTTTGATTTAAAATGCTTGGGCAATGTAATAAATGATGCAAACACTATAACTATGGTCTTTTCTAATTTTTGGATGATTTTTACCATTTTTGCAAAAATTTAAAGAAATTAAAGTGCTCTCTCTCTTCCAAATTCTACCAAGCTAGAATGGATGCCTAGGATTTTGATTCTTAGAGATTTCATGGTTTTGGGATTAGAACTTCATCAACCTTTACCTACGGTCTAGGTACTATGCTTAATTTTCTTGAATTTTGCCTAATTTTACATATAATTTGATTTATGTGTGAGAAACCCTAATCATACTTTGATTTTTTGAATTAACCTTTCATTACCCACTCAGTAAAGCAGTCTAATGATACCCGGTGTCAAAATACCCAATCTATTTTGAGAATGGCATCAAAATCTTGTAGCTTCAATGGAATTAAGTTAGCTTCTAGTTCTACTCCATTTACAATAATCCATAGTCTTTGAAATTGCTCTTCTCAACAACTTTTGACCCACAAGGGTATATACTACTAACTCTTAATCTAAAGGAGATAACTCTTTAATTGTATATATCACAAACGTGGTACTGACAAATGATCTATTAAAATCTGGATTAACTAGGATGTATGCTACCCAAATACACCAGTATACCTATCATCATTTTAGATTCACTTGAACTTGTTTCTAGTTAAGTGCAAAGATGTGAGTCTGTACTCAACCTTAATTCCTTTGGTTGTAGATGCTACTAAGTTGTACCGTGCTGCTAAGTTGTAGATGCTACTTGCTCTCGATTTTCTACTGGCTGATGTAATACTCTCACCTATTGGTTACTATTAAGATGGGTAAGTAGGATATTGGCTAAGTATAGGTTGGCTGTTTATCTCTGCCCTAAGCAAGAAGGGATAATACTACTTCAGATGCTCTATCTGACCACAGTGAAATACATTTGTGGTAGTTTATATGTATTGCTGTGGTATTTCTTACAATTAAGGCATTTGTTCACATTTTATTTTTACTCAGAGCTCCCAGCTGACCCTTGTGTTGATGAACTCAATCTAAATGGTTTCTGACCCTGTGTAAAGAATAAAGGATTATTGCCTAAGCTAGTAGTAGAGGTACTACTGGATAACCTACTGCTACAACTTTTCTTAGAAGCTTAGTCAACTTGTATACTCAAATCTTTTCTCTTCTGGAATACCCTCGTTTTTTTTTCACCCATTAGTTTTTCTGCTCTTAATACCATCTGAATCATCTCTTTATATCTTTGATTAACAGTTAAAACCATCTTTTTTTGTATCTCAAAGTTCAATCTTTCGTCAAACTTGGCACATAAACTCTATTTATTTGCAAACTCAGGGAACGACTCGCTCTCTTAGCTGAATCTCATACCCTATTATTATTTTTTTCATCTATTTCAATCTTACGAACTCTTATTTCTTCTAGTTACAATAAAAAGAAGTGTAATATTGATATTTAAATTCTTGCTTGAAATCTTTCCATGTCAAAGGCTCTATAGATCTAGCTTGTACATTCTCCTACCAAGGGGCTACACTTTCTTCTAGCAATCGAATAGCCACCTTTGATTTAATATCATCCTCTAGCCCCATATCTTCTAAATCCTTTTCCACTTTATGTAACAATTTGTTTTCCAATATAGCATCCGTCATACTACCAAATGGCACACTCCCTAATTATCAAACTTTTATAATAAGTTTAGAGAGTTTTGAAGCTGGTGTCAATGGCTCAGCTACTATTGGAGCTATGGTAGTCCTTAGATATAGGAATAAGTATGGATATGGATATAATAAGGGTATGGTACTAGTCCAGGTTGGCCTCATGTCTGGACAAAGTTTTAGGCATTCCAATATGACATATATGTTACCTATACCTCTAGTGACATAGGAGAAGGCATTCCCACTTCGAAAGGTGGATATTATGGGTTTCTTTAGGTTTAGGCTGAAATATGTAAGAAGGCTTATCTTGATTATCATTTGATATTATCTTTCTTTAGAGTTGATCTCTTCTTCTTCTTGACCTTGATGACATCTTATACTACAAAAAAAAATACGAGATTTAATTTTATATATATATATGTGTGTGTGTGTGTGTGTGTGTATCCATATACACTTATTAGTAATAATGCATGTCTTTAGGTTCAACTCACTTAGCCTACTGAGATACCTTTCAAAAATCATTTAGAAATCATAAAATTATTTTAAAATCATATACAAATATTTTAAAAATATCATTTTCAAAACCTTGGCTCTGATACCAATCTAATTGTCATACTCTTAACTATAGAGCCTACATATGACAATCGTCATAGATTTTTGATATGCATTCTTTATACCCATAACACATACCAAGAACCTATAAGGCTAATTTGGTACCTATTTTTCATAAAAATATTTAAAGCACTTCCAATATAAATCTTCTAAAATTTTCAAACTTTATCTAAACATAATAAACTTAATAAACTTAATTTATGAATAAATTATACATGAATACACCACTCTACATACTACAACCACCTCTCAGTACCTTGGCTAACCTTAAAATTACTTATAAGTAGGAAAAAAGAGTGATCATACTAACATGCACTCAGTAAGTAGAAGTTAGGGGTGGGCAAATTTAAACCAATCCGCTCCAAACCGATCCAAATCGCTTAATTTGATTGGTTTAGATCAGTTTGAATCTATGTTGGATTGATCTCTGGATTGAAATTTTACAAACCGCTATTAGCGGTTTGGGTTATGGATTGGATTAATTCCAAACAGCAAACCTCCAAACCAAACCGCTTAAATAAATATTAAATATCTTTAATATTATTGTATGCTAATATTAATATTATATGATAAAATAATATATTAATTACTTATTTAATATTTTATGATTAATTAATGGGTTTATCATTTTAAAATTAAGTTAGAAAGCAAACTAAAGTTTAAAATTTTATTTTTTAACTCAATCCAAATTAATAAATTATTTTAATTTAATTTTAAAGTTCAAACCGCGAACTCAAACCGTATAATCTATTCTCTATCTTAAATAATAAATTATAACTCAAATTTTTATAATTAAAACCAAATTATTCACATATAAACAGTAATCATAAATTACAAATTCGATCTAAACAAAGTTTTAAAGTGTATATAGGTTTAAGAACATTACCAAAAGGTTGATTAAGCTTTCAATTTGTCGAATTTGCAGTTGATTATGCAATTTGAGACCCTAATTTCTCCTTTACTGTTTCTTGGCCAATATTATAAATGAAGCTTAAAGATAGTAAAGAAGATAGTGTAGTGTTGATTTTTAGTGAGAAATTATAAATAAATCAATTAGGTATTAGAAATCAAAGAAAAGAAAATTCATAGAGGAGGAATGGTAAAAAGGAGGAAGAAAGGAGAAAAAGTAAATGATTTCTCCCACTGTTGACTATCCATGAGTTATAAAGGAAAGAAATTTTTAGAAAGGGTAACAATAGTTATTTCATTATGGTTTTTGATTGATTCAATGGAATCAATCAATCAATTCATTCGATCAAACTAATTCGGTTAAACGAATCAATTATTTCGATTCACTGAGATTTTCATGACTTTCTAAAAAATTTTGATCATTGATTCGATTGAATGAATTGATGATCCCAAAAGTGTGAAGTGTATTTTATGATGCCAAATATATATGTAATTGTGTTAAGATTGATTTACTCGAACAAATATTCTTCACTCAATCTTGTTTAGAAAGGATTTTCATTTTAGGTTTAAACAGTGAAGACAAAAGTGTTAAGAATTGAAGATTCAGAGAAAACGTGTCGACACCTATATAATGTAGATTATCGAGTTTACAAGAGAACGTATCAACACCCTTAATAAATGTATCGACAACTTTAGCTTGAAATATTCTGGAGAACACAATACGAGAGTACATGTTGATACCTTTATCAAAGGTATCGACACCTTTGGCTTGAAGAAATCTGAGAAAGACAATACATCGAAACATATCGACACCTTGAACCAAAGTATTGACACCTTCACTTTGAGACACTCAAACATGTCAACACCTTTACAGAATATGTCAACACCTATGGTAGATTCAAGACTGTAACATACGTGAAATAATTACAAATTTATAAAGCCATTGAAGCAAATAAATGAAGATATAAATAGAAATCATTTTGCATTAAAGAACAAGAATTCTAGGATAAAAAGAATATCATAGAACAATATCACTTTATTGCTTCTTATTCATTCATTGTCCATAAATTTTTAGTGAGAGAAAAACTATTCTGATTTAAACATCTATTCTATAAAGAGAATTTTATTCCAGAAACACTCATCATTATATTTCTTTGGGTTAAACTTCACCAGGAAAAGAAGTTTATACTTGGGTTCAACTTCACCCGTTATAAAAAGTAATTTGTAAGGTTACCCTTTACCGTTAAGAAAGAGATTGTATTTTGGGATTCTCTTGTCTCTATTTTAAACAAGATTTAACGATACCTCATATTCAATGGACTGAACCAAGAAGAGTGAACGTAGGCTAGTTGTTAAACCACTATAAAATTGATTATGTCTATATTTTGCTCTTTTTCTCTCTACACTATACTCTTAGCAACGTATTTACTGTTATTCATTCATTACATTAAAATTTTTTCATCTCTATCGTCCAATTTTTTATTTTTTACCATATCACCAATTTACGCCCCTCTTGGGTGATATCCACTGGGACTTCAATTGGTATCAGAGCCACACTCACTGTATATAGGATTAACAACTTGTGAGGAGTAGATTATAGTATGGCATCTAGCAGCATTCTATCACAAATCATCGAAGGTCAGTCTACACATATACCATATTTTTTTATGGCACAAATTATGCATATTGGAAGAAATATATGCAAATATATTTGAGCACATTAGATTTTGACATTATCATTATCATAGAAGATGGGTATTCTCAACCCATAATCATAAATGAAAACACTAGAGAGAGAAAACCCAAACCCAAATGGGATTAGACTCAGGAAGAGAAGAACCTATTTCAACTCAATGGAAGAGCTATAAATGTCCTTTATTATGCATTAGATATAGGAGAGTATAATAGAGTGTCTGGATGTGATATGGTAAAAGTCATTTGGGCCACACTAGAGGTCACACATGAGGGAACCAATAGAGTCAAAGATTATGAGATTAGCATGCTTGTACATGATTACGAGTTATTCAAAATGAAACCTCATGAAAGCATCAAAGACATGTATACACGTTTTACTAACATTACAAATGGTCTGAAAGGTTTGGGCATGATTTATTCAAATACAGATTTGGTCATGAAGATTCTAAGAAGCTTGCTAAGGTTATAGGAAGCCAAAGGAATAACTATAAGAGAGGCCAAATAGTTCAACAGGTAACCTCTGGGAGAATTGCTTGGATCATTAATCACTTACAAAATAGAAGCAATTTGTAATGAGAAAAATGACAAAGAGCAAGGGAAGAGAAATATAGCATTGAAAAGCTCGAAGCAAATAGAAGATAAAAAAAATAACAGCCAAAAGTTAGAAGATGAAGAAACAATGTTGATGGCCAAAAAATTCAAGAAATTCTTTAATAAAGACAGATAGAGAAGCAAAGACTAAAGACGAAAAGAATTCAAAAAGGATGATAGATTAGAAAAATACAAGAAAAATAAAGAAAAAGAGAAGGAAATAATCTGCTACGTATGCAAAAAGCCTAAACACATTAGACCAGAATGTCCTTAAAAGAAACAAAACAAGAACAAAAGAAAGAAAAAGACTATGAAAATGACTTGGGATGACTTAACCAATGATGAGAGTTTATCTGCATCATTAGGAGATGAACAAGCAAGTTTTTTACTTAATGGGATTGATAATGAGGTAAACTCTCCAAAATTTTCTTCCTATTATGACTCATACTTTAGTAGTGAAAATGAAGAAATGCATAATGAGTTAACTGAGTTGTATAAAGAGTTTAGGACAGATTTTCAAAAACTTTGTATGAAATACAAGAACATTAAAAAGATGAACACATTCTTATATAATGAAAATGAGTCTTTGAAAATGAAGACCAGTGAATATGAAAAGAAAAATGAATGTGAATGTGAAAAAGAAATGAGCAGGCTTAAAATTAAGAACGAGATATTAAGTAATAAAGTTTATGATATGAGAAATTTGTTGGCTAAGTTTACTTCTGAAATTGAAGTATTATATAGATTACTAGGTAGCCAAATGTTAGGGTTTAATAAGGCTAGGATTGGTTATAGGCTAGAAGCTAAACAAAAGACTTACTCAAGCTATTTTATAAAATCATCTAGACAAGTAAGCTCTTTTGTTCCATGTCATTACTACTAAAAAAAGGGCATTATAGCAACAATTGTTCTATTAAAAAAAACACCTATAGAGGACCAAAAATAGTTTGGGTTCCTAATGGTTCAGTTTTAAAATCAAATGTTGTTGCTAAAGTGATATGGGATCTTAAGCTAAAGGCTACCATTTATAAACCCAAAGTTAAATGGGTGCCAAAATAAATTAATTTTATTTTGCAAGACCTCATGTTAAAGAGATTAAAAAGAGTAAGAAATGGTTTTTAGACAGCGGGTGTTCTAGGTACATGATTAGAGATAAAAGGATGTTTATAAGCTTGACAAAGAGGCAAGAAAAAAATGTTATCTTTGGAGATAATAACAGAGAAAGAGTGCTAGAAATTAGATCAATTGAGGTAAATGATATCTTAATAAATGATATCCTATTTGTTGATGGTTAGAAATATAATTTATTAAGCATATCTCAATTATGTGATATTGGTTGTAATGTTGCCTTTCTCAAAGATGCATGTGATTATAATGCCATGCTTTTAGAGTTAGTGATGTTTATGTTATTGAATTTGATTATGTTATTGAAAATATCATTTGTTTGCAAGCTATTTGTGATATATCTTGGTTGTGACATAAAAGATTAGGTTATTGTAGCATAGACCTCATTAGAAAGTTAGTCAAGCATGGTATTTTAGAAGACCTATCCAATGTTAAGTTTACCAAGAATAAAACATGTAGATCATGTCAAAAGAGTAAATAAGTGAAAAGTTCATTCAAACTTAAGAATGTTGTATCTACATCTAAACCCCCTTAAACTTCTTTACATGGAGTTATTTGGACCCAATTGAATTGTATCCTTGGGTGGGAAGTTTTATACATATGTCATTATAGATGACTACTTAAGATATACTTGGGTATTCTTATTAGAAAACAAGAATGACTCATTTGAGACCTTTGAGAGATTCTCCAAAAGAGTGTAAGACGAACTTGGGTATAGTTTGCTAAAGTTAAAAAGTGATCAAAGTAAAGAATTTGTGAACAAGGAGTTTGAGGATTATTGTGACAAACATAGGTTTACTCATAATTTTTTAGCTCCTAGAACTTTACAAGAAATGGATAGAACTATGCTTAGTAAATATGACTTACCACAATACTTATGGGCTAAAGTAATCGATAAGGCTTGTTATATTTCTAATAGGGTGTTGATTAGAAAATTCTTTGGTAAAACACCTTATGAGCTTATTTAACAAAGGAAGCCAAAAGTCAAGTACTTTAAAGTTTTTGGGTGTCCTTATTATATCTTAAACACCAAAGATAATCTTAGTAATTTTGAGCCAAAATCTAATTTAGATATATTCCTAGGTCATTCTTCTAAAAGCAAAGCATATAGAGTTTACAATAGAAGAACTCAAATAGTTGAGGAATCCGTGTATGTTACTATTAGTGTGTATTCCCTAAAAACCATTCGTGTTGTCGGTTTTAGAGCTTATGATCTTGTATAAACTTTTATATTTATTAATGAAAAAAGTAGTTCTTATTTACATACATTTACTGCTTCATTTATTTTTCATGTA
>JAVXUL010137124.1:0-15177 GCA_035590515.1 Trichilia minutiflora
AAGGTGTGATGATAAAATTTTCTTTGATAGGGGAGAAGTGGAGGCAAAAAAAGGAACCTCTTTACTTTTTTATCCCTTTCCCTAAGTAGGGGTACTCTGTGATCCCATTTCCTGTAGTATTTTCCTTATATAGTTTTTTACTTCCTTCTTATTATCAGTTGTTATTGTTTTCCTCTCATGGGCACACTTTTTGTTGAGATGACACCTCATATCGGCGGGAGCTAATTGGCGCTCCTCCACTCATTCATTCATCTTTTAGTGGTGTTCTTCATCATTATTTTTCTTATGTTTCTGTCTTTCATAGATTCTGAGAGAGAGATCAATATCCTACAGCGCTTCAAATTCATACATTGATGCTTTCGTAACTTTAAACTTTCCTTTCTGTCGGCTAGTTAACCTGGATACGGGCACATTTCCATGCCCTTGCCCAAAGTTCTAAATCTTTACCTTATGACCACCTCGAGAAACTCAGATTTCCCGTCCTTCAGGAATAAACAACGTTTCTTCTTTCCCTTTTAAGCTGACTAATTCTCTGGATAACTGGCATCTGATTTCCAAGAGTTCCTTTTTCAACACTTCGGCCCGACTAAATAGCAACTCATCTGTATGTTCATCCCCAGTCCAGAGTCCTTCACATATGGATAGGGCCCTCCTTCTTCCCTGGGCAGTATTTTCATGAGTGCCTCCCTTGCCTTGTCTTCTTTTGGCCATTTCAAAAATTTTCTTAAGGAAAAATCTGCAGAAAAAATTTTCTCAGAAAACTTTCAAAAAATATTTCTTCCTTCTTTCTTCTTCCACGCACGATACTTCAATAGCTTTTTGTTTGATTCCTACAGACGACGCCAGCTATTGGTGCGAGAATTATCCGTGGACCCTCCTCACAGTAAATAAGGAATGACTCAGTTGGTGAGGTGTGAGGCCGATGTGACTGTTGTTGAGCGGAGATTTTTCCACCGGAGAGCGACTAAAAGTGTTGTTATTTTTGGCAAAACTCCACCTCCTAAGCCTACAAAGATAACAAACACCTATGAAGTGACGCCAGGAGGGGTTCTCGATGGGAAAACTCTGATGCCTAAGTCAGAAATAATGTGGAGGAAAAAAGAAATAGACTTTTGGCGAAAGCAACAGAGAGAAAACCCGAAATGGCTTGAAATGGGAGAAAAGTGTGTAAAATCCATACCCAAAGGCTACCAAACGGAAATGATTAGAAACGATGATAATCAGGCTCCCTTTTTCTCTCTTTGATTCTATCACTGTATAATTAATGTCCAAACTTTCTGTGAGATTCCAACCAAAATATCCAAAATCCGAGAGAGGGCCACCATCTCTGTTAAAGAAAGTTGCCTTCTATAGTGCCTCCCCTTTAAACAGCGGTTTGGCATTAAAGAATGGGAAGGATGTGACGTCTGATATAGGACAGTGTGCAGTCGAATTTTATTAATAACACTGACACATCTGTAGGAGTATAGGTCTGACATCGTTCTATCACCTGAAAAAATGGTCAGAGGATGGGACGGGTGCATTTAAGGGGCCAACTATCAGCAACCATTCCCATTTTTGATATGAAGGAGGGGGCACATGTCTGCTAATACTCTGTGTAGGAATTCCTGCCCTGATCAGGGATTGCTTACAAATTGGTTGTTGAAAGATTTTGAGCCCGAGATGATTCCTCTGAGAAGCTATCCGGGTCTCTAGGGAGGCGACCTGTCTCAGTTGATACTGTTGGATGCTTGAGATGTATTGTGGATGACCGCGCTATGCCTAAGAAAAAGAGCTTCAGTCTTCGTGGTGCCTGAGACAGTGAGAATCCTGAGGCACCTTTAATTCTCCTGGGATACTGATTACCTAGGACAGAACTCACTGGGGCTATGAAATCCCTGAGAAGAGGGATTCTTGGAAAAAATTTTCCTAGAGCCGTGTATTCCCTGAGTAGAAAGATACCTAGGGTGAGGTGTATCTAAGACGAAGCTGTGTAGAATTATCCCTGGCCACTTACATGTGCCTTGTTGACATGGCATCCACGTGTCGCCCCTACATTTTTCCTCAAACAAAAATTATAAGTGTTACAATTGGTAAGAGTTACTTGCCTAATTAAAGAATACATGAGTTGTTATGCCACATAAGAGTTATATGATGAACTTGGTTTATAAGAAATATTGGTTTTACTTAGTTAGAATTTATGATTTGCTGTGTCACACAAGGTCATAAAATTTTAAAGACTAAATAATATTAAAAATTATAAGTGTTACAATTAGTAAGAATTACCTACCTAATTAAAGAATGCATGAGTTGTTGTACCATATAAGCTTATGTTATTCAAGTTAATTGGGATTCCAATACCTACTAGAAAATAATGTGATTAATTTTTCTATTTGCATATTAAAGGGTTATGCATTTTGATTAAAATAGTGAGAGTAAGTTAAGATTTAATTTATTTTATTTCTTAAATTTATAATACTTATGATAATCATATTTTCTTTATTTAAGTGTGTTTTAATACAGATTAAACATATCTGCATTATAGAATCCGCTTACTACTATATTAACATCTAGAAAACTTAATGGTCCTAAGAATTTTTTTGATCGGCTATACACACTTAAAAATAATTTTAATGTGTGAAAGACTAGCCTATGTTCTTGACTCTCTGATGCCTACAACCAATCTGATAGTACATCAAAGGAGGATAAAGAAATTACAAGATATTATATGTTAGCTGGTATGACCAAAGAATTACAGTGTCAACATGAAAATATAGATATTATATCTATCTTGCTCTATTTGCAAAAGTTGTTTAGAAGCAATACTAGAGTAATCAGGTATCAAATAATCAAAAAGTTATTTTATTGTAAGATGCAGTCTCACGAATATGTATATGATTATGTTTTGAAGGTGATTAAATGGATAGAACATCTTGATGATCTAGATTTTTACATTGAGCATGAGCTCTGAGTAGATCTGATCCTCCAATCTTTCATGTCCACCTTTAATAATTTTATCAATAGTTTTTACATGAATTAAATTGATACAACCCAGGCTGAGTTGTAGAGTATGCTAAAAACAACTGAAAGTCAGATATTATCAGATGAGAAATCTGACAAAGTTGCAATGATAATTGGTAATTCTTTATGCTTTAAAAAGAGCAAGGTTAAAAAGTTTAATAAGAAAAAGAAGAAATCACAAAAACTGAAAGGTGGGATACAAAAAAAACAAAAAAAAAGTCAGAAAAGAAGCCAAAAGACAAGAAATTAACTTTAATGAAACTTTTTCACTAGTAGCCATGCTTAAATCCATTTGGATTTTACTTATTATAATTGCATACTATAACTAGAAAATATGACAAATGGATGTTAAAACTGCCTTTCTTAATGGTTATTTAGAAGAAGGTGTGTATATGACACAGCATGAGGATTTTCTATCCATTAAAACTGCCAGTAAAGTATGTAAGCTACAGAAGTCCATTTATAGGCTTAAGTAAACTTCTTGATCATGGAATATATGCTTTGATGAGATGATCAAAGAGTTTGATTTGATTAAAAACCATGATAATCTATGTGTTTACAAAAAGATTAGTGGGAGCAAAGTAACATTTTTAGTTTTGTATGTAGATGACATATTACTCATTGGGAATGATGTAGGAATATTATAATCAGTAAAGATTTGGTTATGATCTAAGTTTTTCATAAAAGACTTGGGAGAAGCATCTTACATATTGGGCATAAAGATCTATCATGATAGTTCTAAATAGTTCTAATAAAATGATAGGATTATCTTAGCCTACGTATAGATAAACTATTAAAAAGGTTTAGCATGAAAAACTCCTAGAGAAGATATATACCGATGTGTTATAGAAACTTTCTCTAAAGAAATATTTCTTAAAACACAATCAGAGAGAGAATACATGAGTAGGATACCATATATTTTGGCAATTGGTTCTATCATGTATTTTATGTTATGTAAAAGGCCAGATGTGATCTATGCTCTAAGTGTTACGAGCAGGTATCAGGCTAATTCAGATGAAGGTCACTGAAAAGTCATAAAAACAATTTTAAAGTACTTGAGAAGAGTTAAAGACTTGGTTTTAGCATATAGAAGACATGACTCAATACTTGAGGGATACACTGACTCAAATTTTCTGTCAAATAAAGATTATAGTAAATTTTCTTCAGGATACGTGTTCACATTAAATGGTGGAGCAATAAGTTGAAAAAGTTTCAAATAGGAAGTTACTGTAGATTCCACCTAAACGAGATATATGGTAGCTTCAGAAGCTACAAAGGAGCGTGTTTGGATGAAAAATAAGTTGGTCTAATTTTACTGTATTGTGATAACAATAGGGCCATAACATAAGCCAAAGAACCCAGGTCTCATAAAAATTCCAAACACATTTTGCGAAGATTTTATATCATTCGAAAAATTATAGCTTGAGGAGATATCCACAATGAGAGAGTGCACTCTGATCAGAACATTGCAACTCCATTCATCAAAGCCTTATCTCAGAATATGCACGAAGAATATTTTGAAAAAATGGGTTTTTGTCATATAGGTGATTAGCTTTGACTGTAAGTGGGAGATTAAAATAGTTGTATGTCCTAAAACCAATCACGATGTGATCTATCATTGTAATTTTATAAAACTCTTGTAAATCTTATAATTTAATAAAATAAGTATTTTCTTTTATATATATTGTCTTGTATCATTTACATATGTATCTTTGATGTACATATAATGATAAAGCTTATAGAATATATGCACTACATATTGTTATATTGAGTTTATATTTATGAGACTATATATTAGTAATATCATTCCTAAATGTTCTAACTTATGGGACTATAAAGTGAAGCTTTTATAGTACTAGAAAGATTAGTGTACACTATCCCTGCTTTATGCAATAAAGGATAATCGATCTCATAGATTACTTGTATAGAAATACTAAAAGAAGTGGATGGATATAAGTTCACTGAACAGACTCATACGAATTGTTAAAATACTAATTACACTTAATCATCAATTAGACATTTGTTGTATCAGTGGTGTAAATAATCTTTAAGCTTTATAACATCATGGTTATCTTATAAGTGAATTGTTATACTTTGATATCATTCAGGGTAAGCCTGTATATAGGCTTATAATAGGTAGTCATTAGGTGTGGTGAGACATTTATGGAGGTATGTGAATGTTCGATAAATGATTTAAGTATTTTAGTATTTGAGACAGAATGCTCTATATGAATAATGTACATTTGACTAATAAAATCCTTGATTTCGATTACATCTTGTGTACGATTGAGAAGTGTGTTCTCAATAAAAGTACACAATTGAGTCATTATCTATTATTTATTATACATAGCATTGGATCTAAACCTGTTTGATGACTATATCATACCCCTAATCCAATTAGACTATTGTGTGATAGAAGGATTGTATTATACAGTAACTGATAACGGAAAGGTTCATTATTGAAGATTCGCACTTCACTGTAATCCGGGGGTCATATTACATGGTTAGGTGTTAATATTGGTTTGTAGATTATTTAATTAATCTTGTAAAAGATTAATTTAATAAAAATAATTAGAGAGTTTAATTTCAGATATAAAAGGAATTAAAGAAGTTAAATTCAGTTATATCGTCTACTGTCGATTTTACGGTAAACCTATTGAGTCTTACCCACAATTGACTCGATTTTTTTCAATTATTTTACATATTACTCTAATATACTAAATTAAGACAATTTAATTGGTTAACCTAAGCTTGGTGATGAAATGAGTGATATATGTTAATATTTTATCTTAGCAAATGAAATTTTGACAAGTGACTAAATCTTAATCTTATACCTAATTTTAAGTGGATGGATGATACACATGAGATGTGACTTAATCTAATCCCTACATTTGGCATATTTATATCCAAGTATTTAATTTAATTAAATATTAATTAAATTAAATAATTATATAAAGAAATTTATTTTTATTTTTATTTAAGAAAGAGGAAAAGAAAAGGCAATTTGGGCTTTTCTCCTCTATAATTGCTATGAGCTTCTTCAAGCTCAAAAATGATCAAATTTGGGATATTTTGGTTAATTAAATAGTGTTTTAAGATCTTTGTGAAGTGTTCTACCAAGGTGTAACGACAATTTCAAGCTTTGAAAAGTGTTTTCAAAAATTAAAAATCAATGTTTTGTTTGAAAACTTAAGCTTAATCAAAGAGTTTTGATTGAATCCAACCAAACCAAAAGTAGTCAAGGGCATCACAAGATAGAGGAGGACCTAATTTTGTGCTCTCAAGCTTCAAAAAGTTAAACTATAGCAGTAAGGTTAACAAGTATATAGGGAATTCTTACATGCTTTCAAATTCATCTATATGCAATTCAATTCCTAGATCCATTGGTTTGCAAACTTAGTTTTATATTTTGAAAATATGGCATGTTAGAATCTTACAATGAGTTATCAAGACTCAGAAATATGGTATAATGCTATAAAAGATGAGATGAACTCCATATCAATGAATAGTCTGAGATTTTGTTAAATTGCTTGAAAGGTTTAAACTTATAGGGTGTAAATAAAACTTTAGGACTAAGAAAGATACAATGCTAGACTTGTTACCATAGGATTCACTCAAAAAGAAGGAATTGATTATACGAAGGCTTTTACTCCTATGTCTATAAAGGATTCTCTCCTATTAATTATAGTATTAGTAGCCCATTTTAATTTAGAGTTATATCAAATGAATGTAAAAACAACTTTTCTTAGTGAAAATCTGAAAGAAGAGGTTTACATGAAATAACTTAAAAGATTCTTTTCCAAATATAATGAGCATTTAGTTTATAAACTTGAGAAATCTACTTATGGATTAAAACAAGCCTTCCATTAGTGGTATTTAAAATTACATGATAATATCTCTTATTTGTATTTTAAAGATAATATCATAAATCAAAGTGTATTTTAGAAGGTTAGTAAGAGTAAAATTTGTTTACTTATTCTATATATGACAGATATTTAAGCTTCTATAATTGTTTTTAAAAAATGATTTATATTTTCATATTATCAAAATGATTGTATCAATATAATATAATTTTATTTATTTATAACTAAATAATAGTGTTAACTAAATAATAATATTGATGTGATATTCATACGGGTCCATCTCTTTTCACAATAATTTAGTCTAGTATAATTAATTAAAAAGTACATGAGAATGTTCTTTGGGGTAAGACCAAAACCATCTTCTTTCCTTGCCTATGAATTGATTGTCCTCTAAACTATAAGGATTCTTCCCCTTTTCTTTCATCAAGACTTTCTTAGGCGGACCTAGATCATCTTTGTTTGAAAAAAGCCATTTGCTTCCTTCTATAAAGGATTAATATAGCTAAATCATTCTACTAAAGACTTGAGGTAGTCTTATAAAATAAAATTTTCTTAGATAATATGAAATATTTTTTATTTTAAACAAAATTTTTATATGAATAGAGAATGAACCATGTTCTTGGAAGTTCAGACAGAGCTTGAGCTTGATAACACGCTTGACTTCAAAGGTGTTAAAGAAATTTTTCTATGATATGCTTTTTAGGAACTCTCAGCCCTATAACCATTTTGTGATAGAATTTTTGTTCTATGATATGCTTTTTTGGAACTCTTAGTCCTATAACTATTTACCGTGATAAAAGACAAACAAATCATTGTACATTTCAAATCAAACTCATCATATGTTAGAGTCTTAACCACTTATATTTAGCATATTCGTGTATAACCAACCAGTTTTAGTAGTATCATCAAAAAAAGGAACTCGATATCACACACATGAGTCCACCTCCTTTTATAGTTTCCCCCTTTAGTTACCAAAATAAGCTTTTCCTTAATCAATATTTTATAAAGCAAGCATTATTTACAAGCGGCACAATCTACTTGACCATTCCTAATCACCCACAACAAGACTTGTTAGGCCCACCTTCTTAGCCACCTTAGCCTAATTCTTTATCATTATAGTGGAATCCCAAAAAATAGATCCTGCAATGAAATCAGTGGCTACCAAGAAATGTTCTTTCTCCCTCTTAATAGTAGAAAGTGATTAGATGCCTTCATAATCTTCTCTTTCAAGAGAAGTCTTTGTCTAAATTTAAATTATTTTGTTATTTTTTATAATTAATCAAAATAAATAATCTTATTCCTTATATTAATTCTAAAAAATAAAGTTAAAAATAAACAACTTAATAGAAATAAATAGTTAAATATGATGCAATGTATAAGCATGTTTAACGAGTCTA
The DNA here is from genome assembly GCA_035590515.1 of Trichilia minutiflora. NCBI lineage: Eukaryota > Viridiplantae > Streptophyta > Magnoliopsida > Sapindales > Meliaceae > Trichilia > Trichilia minutiflora. Next base: position 8,261 of record JAVXUL010137124.1, read on the forward strand.
ACATAAGACTGAGTTTTAAGTAATCTTGAAATCCACCAAAAAATTGATAAAAATCCTAGAAGAGATTTGAAAAAATTTTATTGTATTCAAGTAAAAGATACATAAATAAAATTTTAAGTTCTTATTTATAGTAAAAACTTAGAAATTTAAATAATTACAAACATGTCTCTAAAACATACAAAAGAAAACAAAAAACAAAGGGTAAAAAATATAAAGTCAATTGACATAAAATGGCATGTTCAATACCTAATATGAAGGTATCTAACATCGAACATATTTTGTCCCAAAGCCCGAGTGCCTCAGAACGAATCCGACACTAGACATTAAGATGTTCGACATGAAATATGTGCTACCTTTAAAGTCCGGCATCTAACATTTAAATGTTAGATACCAGATACCTCCTATCCTTCATGCAATGTTGTGCCAATCTCTCTCACTCATGAAAAACTCAACCTCGAGTTGTCTGTTAATTTTAGGTACACCATGTTATACCCCGTCCTGTAAGACTTACACGTAACACCCATCGTAAACCCTCATACCCTAATACTATAGAATGTATTACAAAAACATGCAAGGCATCTTTGGTATCTATAACCAATTTAAAATACATTAATTTCAACATAAATTCTCATCTCAATCACATTTTACAATTAATCCTAAAAACAAATTATCATAACTTATAAAACTTATAAAACATATTTAATTCATAAATCTATTTCCAAATCTAAAAAAAAATACATAAATCTAGTGTGTGTGTGTATATATAAATCCTAGTAGACTCAATGTATCCTAAATATGAGTCAAAAAAAGAAACCTTATTAGAATAGTGCTTAATACTTGATATGCCTCCACCACCTTGATCACTCGAATCACAGTCACTATTCTAAAAGTATGAAGTGAGGAAGGTGAGTATACTAGAGTATACTCTGTGAATAAACGATTAAGTAAAAACATTTGAAATAAAATATTTATGCAGATCATGTAAAACATTTTAATTAATTAAAACTATGGCTTATTTTTTAAAAAAACACTTAGACTAACCACCTTTTTCAGCGATTACTCTGACCTTAAGTAATCCCGATACCTTCAGTGAGGTCTTCATATAAATCAAATGATTATTTTATCAAAACATCATTTATTCAAAAAAATGATAACATATATATTTATTTTATCAAAATACTATCCATTTCAATAATGTTGGTTTCTTGTAGTTATAGAGTGATACTCGTGACTATCCTTGACATTATCTCTCACAGGTGGGTTACTTTATATTAAAAAGATATCACCAACCTCCCTTCTATCTACCTTAATTGTACACCGCTCATTTAAAAGGTCTCTCTCTATAGGTTTATCTATAGGCTACTTTCCTATAGTTACAATAATCATACCAATACTGTTCCACTGGCTATATCACCAATAAAACAAATCATTGTAATCCAATAAAACAATTATGTATAGAATAATCATTGTAAAATCAAATCATTTAACAATGAATATAACATATATAATAAAATATCATCTTATCAAATAATATTTGGCCTCAAGAACCTTATATATAAGTCAAACATACAATAGGCCATATATAATTTTTAACAATAATAATATATAAAATAATTAAGTTGTTTTATAAAACAATTATCTTAAATAAAACATTTAAAAATATAATATGTAATGGTTCACTCACACTCAGGGAAGGTAAATACTCCTTAATGATCTTCATGTCAGATGGGTTTCTCTCTTGGATTATTGGTGCCTATTACATATATATTAATAATAACATCAATTCTAACATTTTAAATTCTATCAATACTTCTTGTATGAAATGATCATGCTTATTAAATCAAATTCCTAAGTTGACATATAACCATTAAGGCTTAATCTATGAATGATTATTTAACTAATTTCTATCAATAAAATCCCATTACCTTTTTCATTAAAACATCCATCATTTAAATCATACACTCATATCAATTTCTAATTTGCTACTCCAATATAATTTTCTTAAAATCAATTCTATTTTCATAAAAATCAATCTTTATTTAGCTTACTTTAGTTTATAAATAATATAATCTAATTTAAATCATAACTTTTTACTATTACTATTCACATATCAAAATTTAAATAATAAAACTCATTTTATAAATTATGAATAATTAAAAATCGATGTTCCTAAACATATTAAAAAACTTACCACAACTTAATAACATTATTAGAAACTTAAAATCCCAATTTAACTCCAAACTTTAACTTGTCTCCTTGTTAATTTCTTGTCAAAATTGTGATGAAAAGTTTTACAAAAACTTAAGAGTGTTGATTTCTTGTTTGATTTGTATGAAAAATCTAAGAAAATAACAAAAATTATAAAAGATAGGGAGAGAGACTATCTAGAGGTAGAAATGAGGAAAAGAAATTGGGGAGAAAAAAAGGAGAGTAAAAGAGGAAATGATCCTCCCTAACTATTTGGCATTTATTTATAAGGCTTTGAGAATTTATCTACATGTCCCTAAAGCTATAAAGGTAAGAAAATTCTAGAAGAAGTAAAACAGATAATTTCGTATTATATCCTAATTATATTTTCTTTAGAAAGTTCGATACTTCTATACTATAGATTGACACTTTCTCTTTTAAGCATTGACATCAAAAAGTGTCAACCTAGTTTATTTTTAGAAAGTATCAATATTTTTATACTGTAGATTGGTACTTTCTCCTTCAAATGTCGATACTCTGTCAAAAGTGTGGACCTAGTTTGTAAACCCTATTTTTTAGAATTAAGGATATTTTGATATTTTATCATATAAGAATATTTTTGTCATTTTTATCAAATGCATGTATGGGTATAATTACTGAGCAGTCAGTACAATATTGAGGTTTAGTAGGTGATTTGGAGAGAATTAGATGAAAAATGGTTAAGAATGAAAGAGGTTTCATTGTAGACTTCAACAAGTATTCAAGATTTGGAACAAAATTCTTATTAATCAAAATGGACAATTAACCAACAAATTTTTGCTATTTAAAGAGAACAAAGTGATGGTCAAATAAAAAAAAACAAGAATAAAATTGGGCATTGGATGAGAACTGTACCAAAAATAAAGGAGGATGGTGTTGGTTTCTAATCGCCTAAAATATGCATCAAATTAAGTTTTCTTCCTATATCTATTTCAATGACAAATTAAAGGAAGCAAAAGAAAGTTTTATACCTTAGCAAAATTTTCCTTGATTTTTGGTGAAGACCAAGCTCAAAGTTATGAGCTCTCAACACTTGAAATCCTCCCTGAATCCTTCCCATGGCTGCCAACGTGAAAAAGGAGGAAGAAGACCCAAAATATTGAATTTTCATTCATTTTTCACTTTAATTAATTCAACATCTATCCATATAAATATAATAATTAATGGGACACTTATGTGATACAATCATGCTCATTTTACATAGATAAGCTCAAGTCAAATATGCATAAAACTTAGACCAAGATTTATTAATTAATAAATATATTAAAAATATATATTAAATGCCAAGTGTCAAAATGTCATCCAAATAAATTATAATACTTATCAAATTTTCTAACCATTAAAGAATTTAATAATTAGATATATTAATATATATTTTAAATTTTCATAAATCTAAAATTATGGCACATTTACTATAACACCTTGGTCAACATTTATATTTAAGGATAAAATGATAATTTTTTTAAATTAAACACTTTAATTTAGAATTTATCGTTTTTTATTAAAATAATATTTTAATATATTTGATAATCACAATTACTAAATTTGAATATGTAATTTACAATAAATTACACAGTTGTATCATATAGGGGCAAAATAGTTATTTTGCACTAAATTAACAATTTCACCTCATAATTATATTTTAATATATTTGATAATCAATATTATCATTTTTGATCATGTAATTTACATTAAATTACTATATGATATCAATATATCAATTCTTTAACACTTTAAAGAATAATAAATACACATAATGATTATACGTATTTATTTCGGCATGTCAAATTATTATGAGGTCACTAGCCCTCTCTCAATAATATTTTATCTTATCATCTTTTATAGGAACATTCAAGAAATTGAGTGGACCGTGAAGGTTCACCGTGACTCAACCGTGAGCTAATGTCAAACACTTCTACTCCGAACTATTCGATCTTGAATATTTTGATACCCAACGACTATGGTTAGTGTCTAGTTACGTGCCATAGTCCCTAAGTCACGATGAAGAAGTTTCTTCATCAAACCTCCAATGATTGCACATAACATGTGGGTAATATCCCTTCGTTGTCATATCTTGATCGAATAAAAGTTCATGAAACGTCAAAACCCTAATCTCGATATCTATACGAATCGTCGATCATATGTTATGACTGTTATGGCCATAGACTTAAAATTTGGATATCATATCGATATTCGTTTAGGAACTCAACTCGGACAGAGTCAACGAAAACTCTCAGTCCATAGTGTTAAGTCAACGGATCCCATCTTAACTGTCAATTGAGCACCTATATGAACAAAGCACTATCACGTGACCTCTCGAATAAATATTGGATCTTTATTCTCTAATGACCACACGTGTGAAAGCCGAAGAGGATGTGCTACCAAACTACTATAAATAATGGCACCCCTTCACCATGAGAGAGGTTAGATGTAGTAATAAATTACATACATATCCTGTGTTGGTATTTCTAAAATCTCTTCTTTTTTAGGTAAAATTTTGCTTTTCGCTTTCTTTTATCCCGGTCCTAACTTAAGCATTGGAGTTTCTGCGTCAAAAAGTTAACTTTACTCTTAACTTTTTTCTTTGTCTTTTTAAACAGCTAAAAAGCAGTCATTGCAGTGTTTTTATCAACCCAACGTAAACTTCATCAAACCTATCAACAACTAAGAGAGACAAAATCTGTGTAGTGTTTTAACTTTTTTTTCTGAATAATTTCAGACATAGATATAGAATTTTTATTTAAATTTAAAAATCTATTAAATTTTCTAACACATAGGATTTAATTTGAATTTTCCCATCTCTTAATATGGAGAGATAACTTTAGGAGTTATTTCTTATCCAAGTAACATTGTAGGTTTCAATCGGTCAACTTATCATGGGCATTTGTTGGGTTTTAAGCTCAAGTCCAATATTTATCATTCACACATGATGGAATGATATTACTCTAGAGAATAATTACCTGAAATTTCTTGATACAAAGTATTATTAAATTTATATAAGAAAATATATTGTGTGACTTAATGAACATATAATTATATGAAATAGCTAGCCATATAATATACATTCTCTATTGTAATCACCTTGTAAGAGATATCTTAAAAAATATTAATGCATATCCTAAATTTAATTTTGTTACATAAATCAAAGCATGTCAATCTTAGTGTCATATAGTTTTATATTTTGGTAATTACAAAATAAATGAAAAAATAAAGTCGAGGAGAAAGAATTTTAAGAGCTTAAAGTAGAGAATCAAGACACAAGTCTATAGTTTTTTATTATAAATTCTTTATGTTTGTTTGTGTAAATGGTTGAGAATTTTGTAATTTATTTAAGCTTTAAAATATTTTTTATATAAGTTCAAATATTTTCATGGATCAAAATGTATTAATTTTAAAGTTACAAAACTTGGATTTAGTTGTTATATTTTCAAACTTACAAATTTAGGAATAACATATCATATTTTCAAAACTACTACAATGCTACTACAGTGCCATGAACATTGCCATAAACAGTTCAATTGACCGAATTCTTTGGTTCATTTAAATAAATTTTATATATAATTTTAGCAAAAAACTTATTTAAATTCAATTGAATGAATCCTTCAATTCCATCGATTGAATTACTAAGTTTTTAAATTCTAATTATAAAATAGTTATTTTCTCATTTTACAAAGAGAGGACACAAAAAAAAAATATCTTATTTCATATTTTTTAAGTCTAAAAACATATTTTGACTTATAAATGATAAAAAATCATAAATCATAAACCTTAACACTTCATTTGTTTTAATCTCTTTATAAGAGAAATTTGTAAAAGATATTTTATTGTCTTATTTCTACCATTTTAAGTGTAAAAAGAGTGACAGAGAGTTTTCTTTCACTTGGGTTGAGGAATTAAGTGATTTAAGTAGAATCACTTATAAAAATTTGGAGATAAACTCATAAATCTCTAATCATAAAGGTTTGGAAAGTAATCTGTAAAATTTCTAATGATAAACTCATAAAATCTTTAATCATAAAGGTTTGGAAAGTAATCCGTAAAATTTCTAATAGTAACTAGGAGTCTTTTAAAATCAAAAGAGCATGTATGCAAATGTGATGTAGAGTTGAATGCAGAAAAAGCTAAGAACAAGGAATTAAATGATGAGATTACTAAGTTAAAATGAATCTTAGTTAAATTCACTTTAGGAAAGGATGCTTTACATAAATTACTAGGTAGCCAAAGAATGATTTTTGATAGAGCTAGAGTTGACTACAAACCTAACAAGAAACAAAAATTGTAGTCAAACTACTTTGTGAAAGCATCAAGCCAAGTGAAAAAACTTTCTGTATGTCATTATTGTAGTAGAAAAGGATACCACATCAACAAATGTTTCATAAGGAACAAAACCTATAAGGGTCCAAAATTAATTTGGGTTCCCAAGGGTTCCAAGGTTGATGCTATTGCTTCAAAGTCTAGGACTAACATTTATGGACCTAAAGTTAAATGGGTACCAAAGTAAATGATCATTGTTTTTGCAGGAGCAAAAATAGAAAAGCTTGGATAAGGAAGTCAAGTGGTTCCTTGACAGTGGATGCTCAAGGTACATGACCAAAAATAAAGAGCTTTTCATGTATCTCTCGAAGAAGAAAGGTAAGGATGTGATCTTCGGAGATAGCAGCAGAGGCAAAGTCATTGGGATTGACACCATT
>JAVXUL010137144.1:0-15176 GCA_035590515.1 Trichilia minutiflora
TCAACCTTTGATAGCAGTCAACTTGTATTGACTGCTTGCATGGGTTATCAAAATGTAAATGAAAGCAGATTACATGAATTGAGAAACAAGTATAGAACTGCTGTAATAGCTACTGTGGAGGAAAGATCAAAGGGGCTTCAAGCTTGGAGGGATTCTCAGGGTTTAGCATCTAAACTATATAATTTTAAGCAAGATCCTAAGTCAATGCTGATAGATTCAAATAAAACTGCACGATTGGATGATACAGAGACAAATGGTAACCTATCACGTTCAGAGTCTGGATCCACAAATGCAGATGAGGAAATTGATTCTGTTCCAGATCTTCAAGAGCAGGTAGGTTACATGTTTTCTCCTACTTTTGAGAATATCTTCTTCATCTTACAGAGTTGTGAGATTAAACATTCCATTCTGTTTTCTTAATGCCTGCGAAAGATGTTTTAACTAATATAGCTGGCCAGATGATACACGCATTTATATTTTGATGTTAAATCTCTTCCCAAAATTTTTTACTTACTTTGTTGAGCTTGTTTGCACAAGATTACTGACATGGGCTGGGGTTTAGATGTGAATTTTTAGAATCAACTTTCGAAAAGGACTTTTGGGCTTTTTATATTTCAGTTGTAACTGATATCAAGGAAAATTTAATATTGTTATTTGATTTGATAAATCTTGATTAATGACCATTATCACATCCTCTGTCCATATATCTGTAAGCTCTGAATGAATAATTAGTAGATTTCGTTAACTTGTGGTTGTACGTGTTAGACGAAATTGTGGGAAACATAATATGTAAGGATGACGAGAAGATCTTGAGTTGGATTCATTTGCATCAATTTGACTAATGTTGTAGGATAATAGACTAGCTGTGACTCTAGCCATCTTGAGAATCATGCCGGATAGAAAATAGAATATTTTTGCTTCAGTTCATCATGCCATTTGTCCATATCTATCTGTAAGCTCCCAATGAATCAGAAAACTCGTTCTGGTTGTAGATGTTAGGGAAATTATGGGAAACGGAATATGTGAAGATGGTGAGAAGATCTTGAATTGGATTCATTTGCATCAATTTTGAAATATCTTGTTGGATATTGGACTAGCCATCTTGAGAATCATGCCAGAAATTTGAGGAGGGAAAGTCTAGTAGTTTTAAAATTATATACAATATGTTTCTCCGTTGCAATTACTTGTTTTTTTGTTTGTTTGGAATCATGGATTTTATACTTCTTTATAGTGCTAGTGTGAGTTGATGTAGTTTAATATTTCATAGCTGTATTAGGTAAACAACAGCACTTTGTTTAAAATATACTCTGATTTCCAATACATGATCTATATGCAGGTGGTGTGGCTTAAGGTTGAATTGTGCAGGTTGCTGGAGGAGAAAAGATCCGCTTTAGTCAGGTTAGTATCTTCAACATGCTCTAGCCTCTATTGGAGCTTGTACTGAGGCAAGTACACTTGGCTATTATGTACTGAGGTCGGTACATTTTTGTATGCATTGATTCTTTTGTTTTGCTTGTCATTACTATACCTTTCTATTCTCAGGTAATTGTTGAGAGAGCTGCTCTATGATTGTTGTATACTTAATCTATAGATCCTGTTGATGAGTTCTTCACAATTCAAAACCAACTTACTAATAAATTTTTCTGTGATATGCAGCAATATTCAGTCAGCTGTATGAAAGCAATTTACTGTCCCTACTTGCTACAATATCTCATATCAGTGCTTTGATTTCCCAGCATAAAAGTCACCTCAGTGTTTGATGTTCACTCTGTTAGGAAAGAAAATTCTTCTATTCCAAGTTCTTTGCCGCTGAAATTGGGTTTTAAAAACTAGAGATGGAAGATAAGTCAGAAGTGGGCAATTACTGGTTTTACTTCATGTTATAAACCTTCCCTTTTGCTTGAGCCAATTTAGTCCAAACAAACTGTTGGTGACAACTGAATCATGCATTTCCTACAAGGAATAATGCTAGGGATACAAACACTTTGTATAAACTCGTGTACAAACTAATGTCTAAGACAACAACTTAAACCAGCGGGGAAAGAAGGATAAGAATCAGCAGAATCAATTTCGGCGTGACCTTGAGACTACTGAACTTTACTTCTCACTGTGCATTTTTTATTCTCTTTCTCCTTTCAGCGTGTTATGAGCCTCGCTTTTCGATTTGAATGGGGCTCACTCGTTTTCTCTTTCCTTCTGAATCTCATACTTGGGTGCCTTGTCATATCTTGTGTCATACCTGGATGGCGTGTTAGTATTGGTTCCCACTTGATCCACATCATTTATTATCATTAATTGCATTGATTTTATAGTTTTATAAACCACTACTATCATTCTATGTCAATTTGTTCAAGGAGTTTGTATTCCTAGCGCTACTCTTCCTTGACCAATGCCCTACAAACCCTCTCCTTTTATTTCTTACTTTATTTTTGGCTACTTTCTTTAACATAGTTTTTTTTTATACTGTTTCTGTCCTGTATTGAAATGAGAGGGTGACACCATGATCTACCGCAGATTTGAAGGTAGCACTTTTGAGTTCTGAAACTTCCACAACCTTGTCAAATAGAAATACTTTGGCTTAGGTTTAGATTTGGCATCAATACATGTTAAAAGAGGACACAAACTTTTGCATTAGAGATTGATTATTACATTAAGATTCGTAGAACTGTTTGCTAATTAAAAATCATGGATGGAAACCCACTCTAATTGCTTTGGGTATTCTGAAAACAAACAAACAAAAAAAAAGGTCCCTTGAAGTTTCTTAGTCTCTGGTAGTTTAATCTGGCAGTTATTATAAGTTTCGTTAATTGAATACTTCTGTTCTTACATCCATTTAGGATTTTCTAGTAAATAGTTAATATTTTCATATCTTCCCATTTTTTGTCAGAGCTGAGGAGCTGGAGATAGCTTTGGTGGAGATGGTCAAGCAGGATAATCGACGTCAATTGAGTGCACAGGTATATCCTATAAACTTCACTTACGGAAAATTTTATTTTGATTATAATAGATAATTTTTATAGTCTTCCTATATTTTTCTGTCATCTAATAGATATTTTCCTTCAGTCAATTATATTGCACTCCTACGTTCTTGTAATCAATAGGTTGAGCAGCTAGAGCAAGAAGTTACTGAGCTTCGGAGGGTCCTTGCCGAGAAACTGGAACAAGAAAATGCGATGCTTCAGGTATCGCTTTTGCTTCACCTTAACCACTGTCTGCTTAGAGGAAGAATAAACTTGTTGTGATTGACTGGTCATGATAACTTTGATACCACTTAAATTTTGAAGGTCTTAATGCGAGTAGAGCAAGAGCAAAGAGTAACAGAAGATGCTCGCATATTTGCTGAACAAGATGCAGCAGCACAGAGATATGCTGCTCAAGTGCTTCAGGTACTTGGTTGATTTTGAAGGTCCCCCTTTTTTTTTTTTTTGGTCTATGCTAATGTTGTAGTAACTTATTATATTTTGCATATACTTTTTTGCCTTTGTTAGATTTTCTCTCAGCTATCTGGTGTCCACAAAATGAGTCCAATTTGGCTATGTCAATATGCAGAGCCACATCTTATATTTAGCTATACTGCTCTGCATTATCCACGTGGTTGCTTCTGTAGCTGTCAATGTTCTTTGTGTCTTTATATACTTTTAGTTTGTTTGTTTTCCCCCTCTTTTCAAAACTGTTCATTCTTTCTAGGTTAGTGGCCATATCTCTGTGTTTCTTGTATCAACTGAATGTACCTCTCTTGATACAAAATAGCTCTTGGTTCACAATTTCTTTTTACATAGTGTTGCAAACTTTCATAAAATTAGCATTCACATGTTTTACTGAATGATGCGGTTTAAAAGTTTCTGCAGCTTTATTATCATCTGACTGCATTTTATATTTAGATATATTTTATTTGGTCTCCTTTTTCACATTATATCTTCTAATACAAAAACTATATCTATGCAGGGAAAGTATGAAGAGACTGTTGCTTCACTTGCTGAAATGGAGAAAAGAGTGGTTATGGCAGAATCAATGTTGGAGGCTACCTTGCAGTACCAATCTGGCCAACTTAAAGCGCAGCTTTCCCCACGGTTTGTAATCAATCTTGCATGGATCGACTTTTTAATCTTGCTGCAGTCGTATATTTACCGCTGAGAAAATCTAGTCCATCAGTGCCCACTGTACACTTGTGATCATATTCTATGTTCTAGTTGACAAATTAAAAATATTTTAAAACTTCCATTTTAATTTTATGTTTTCACATCTTTTTTCCTTTGTGATGATTGATGCTCATTAACTTCAAAACCTCCAACTCTTGCTTCCTAAAAGTAGAAAGAATTCGTAAAGATGCTTGCATACAATGTGTTAGCTGCTCTATATGTGGGAAAGGGCTTGTTGTAGGCATCTAATATATTTATATGCATATTGCCTCTATGGATGAAATTTGTGTCTTCTAAGGGTACAAGTTTTCTTTATAGATCGCCACAACCAGATTCATCTGTGCGAAGCAATCAAGAGCCCACACAAGACGTACCTGGAAGAAAGATTAGTTTACTAGCTCGTCCATTTGGACTTGGTCGGCTTGACAGGAATAAGGTTTGTTTTTCTTATGTTTTTTTTTTTTGGGTGGTGCTGGTGGTGGTGTGTATTCTGCTTCATTGTATTTGTTACACAGCTATAGAAAAAGATCTATACATTTCTAAATACCTTTTCAATCATTATAACGGATCATATGACCTACACATTTATATTTAACTTATGAAGGATATAAGTTTCATTTTTCAATCATATACCCGATGATGACTTATAAATGACATGTTTGTGTCTAATTAAAACTCGTTCAAATTTGCTGGTTGCAGCTGGGAAAGCCAAACAACAGTGACCGGCCAACAGATGCGAAGGCTGTGAACGAGACACAGAGTCCTAGTACCAAGGCTGTAAACGAGACACAGAATCCAAGCACAAAGGTTGTAAATGAAATTGAGAGTCCGAGCCCTAAGGCTTTACATGAGACACCGAGTCCAAGCACTGAACAGAAAGATACAAATGGTGTTAAAGTACAAGAGTAGAGAAACAGAGGTTTATTATAATGATATGTCTATCTATATAAGTCCATCTTTTCAGTCACCCAAATTCTTATATTCCATTGCTTTGGTAGATATTTTCTGCTGATAGTGAGGGGAGTTCCTGAAAAAATAGTTTGCTTGCCTGTAATTTTGGCTAGTAAACAAGTACAAAGCTCTATCCATTTGTTGTTCATTTGTTCATTAAGTAGTAATAATAATAGTCTAGGGAAGAAGGGAATGTAACAAAAAAACATGAGGTCAATTGTAAAACAACTGTATAATCTGTTAGGATTCTTCTATTTACTTATTTTTCCATTCTTATAATATTAACGGGTAGCCACTAAAAAGGTAGTGGTATTTTGTCAGTCTGTTGGGAAGAAATTTCAGCAATTATTGGAGATTTTTTTATTGGTTTTGTTCAATCCAAGAAAAAAAATGTCACGCTGGTGAAAATGATTACAGATTTTGTGAGAATCATTTAAAATTTTGCGTTCAAACGTTTGCAGGAGTTTGAAGTTCGAATTTTAATTTGTTAGAAATTTTAAGCTGTTTTGTGTATACCATTGCATAGAAAGTTACCAGCCCATTCCGGAGTGCCGAGTTTGGTAGATTGCTTTGAGTAATTGTATTGGATAGGTGGTTTGTTGTCTTGTATGTTTTCTCATCAGTTTACACCCTCGGTAATGCGAATTGAAATGTCAGATCAATCAATTACAGCAGTAATTTTTTGGAAATCCCAAGGTCTTCGCGTTCGCTTGGATTTTTTTGCTGTCTTGGTTTCCTATTCAGAAACTAGAATTACGCTTGTCGATTGAGGCCCAATATGCAATGACAAAATAATGTAACCGATAGCTCACATTTTCGAGCTGTAGAATGGAAAGAAAGAGAACTAAGGGAGCATTTCTTGCAACAGATCTAAGAAAAATGGCAGAGCATCTGGTTAAGACGTAAAAGAATGTACGAATACAGTACCAATAAACACATAAATAAGAGCAGCCATTTCAACATAATACCAATAAAAAACATATGTATACCCTTTAAGGGGAGACTGGTTTTCTTTATGGAAGAAATTTGGATACAAATCCCTAATCTGAATCGTACATACAAAAAAATAATAATAATTGTAGGGAAGATGGCAGAGAAAGGGCCCAGAAGGAAAACAAAGAAAGAAATGAGAAAGAAAAAGAATCTCCTGCTACTCCAAACATTTGGAGTTGCACACTGCACCTGCTATCTGGAATAATGCAAAATTTGACTAAGCAGGTAGCAGCTCTTGTACAGCAAAAACTGTATACTGCTGACATTTAATGCAAGGAACTCAGCAAATATAAACCCACGGACAGGAAACTATCCTGGAAAAATGTTGCCATGAAAGTCGCTGGCAACAAATTTTATCATGGGCTTCTAAGGTTTCAAGTCTAGAGATAACTATTGGCTGCTTGACCACTTACTGCTCCCTTCGGGTTCTCGGAGTTGAACAACCCATGCGTGCACTATGGACTGGTTGTGTTTCCGGATCGTACTTTTGAGAAGCAAGATAGGTAAGTGCAGTGACTACATCAGCTATGAGTGGCCGCATGTTAGGCTGTTCCTGAACACACATTGCAGCAACAGCAAGGGCTTGATATAGACCCCTCACTGGATACTGGCCTTGGAGCATTGGGTCAGCCATCTGTGAGAACTTCCTCCTATCTTTAAACAAGGGCCGAGCCTGGAACATTAAAACAACATTCACTGAGGATTCACATAATCTTCTAATCTTTAGAGAACCTCTAGTTTTGCTATGCTGCTTTTGGGATTTAATTCAAGATCACTCAAGAGATGATATAAGCCTGAATTCTAATCAGTTTTGCGAGTTCCAATGCCATTACTTTCAACGTTATTACTAAAAGTTTTCCTTCAAGCTTTAGCTTTTCATTTTTTTTCTTCATTTCATAAGACAAAATTTCTCTAACCATGTACGTTTCCATTATGATATTTAAAAATATTTAAGAAAAATCACATTCAATCTAAAGCCTTTCATTGATCCTGAACCTAACCTTGTCTCACCAATGGCGTGGCAATGTTAGGGTCAACCCCAACCCCTAAACATTCTAAAGTTAAATCAAATTTAACAATCAGAGAGCATCGAGGAAATTTAATGACCACAAGCTGTAAACTAAGGTGGATTCCTTTACAAAGCACAGGTGTTATTACACGTTCTTGCAACAATCCAGTGACTAGAGCTAGATGCTTCCTAAAAGGTTGACACACACCGCAGCAAAGAGGTATCAGCTGGTTGTGCATGTTTATAAGTAAAGATAATATGTCGAGAGCCAATTATTACTCCATCTGCATGGATTCTACCAATAATAGCTAAATTACTAATATGGCAGACAGGAATAATATCTTTAAGACAGGATTTCAACAACGTATGAATCAGAACAGAGAAAAGATAGAACTCTTACCCATGCAACCAGGTTGTGTTCCCCACCAGCCCTAGTATTGTCAATGGCTTTTCTGCCAGTAATAATCTCAAGAAGAACAACCCCAAAACTATAAACATCTGATTTCAGTGTAAGCTGACCAGTCATGGCATATTCAGGTGCACAATATCCATACGTTCCCATCACTCTGGTGGATACATGGGTCTTATCACCAACAGGACCCAATTTAGCTAAGCCAAAATCAGATAGCTTTGGATGATAGCCTTCACCCAGTAAAATGTTAGAGCATTTCAAATCACGATATATGACAGGGGGACTTGCTTTGTCATGCAAATACTCCAAGCCTTTAGCAGCACCGGAAGCTATTTTCATTCTTGTATTCCAGTCCAACCATTTCTTATCTGGAGGAAGGTCTGGTATACACAAGCATATAACAAGAGAATTATTGAATTGAGTAAAAGATGTCACATTAAGGGTGGATAAAACAAAATGATAAAATAAACAAATTGAATCTAGAACCTCTCCCTCAAAAAACAGTGTATTGGCAATTGGCTGCCATCCATGATCCCTATGCATGCAAATTACCATATTTGGATAAACTGAGGATCAGCTCAAAGTTTTATTGAATTTTGTAGTATAAAATTGGTTATTTATATATAAAAAAAAATTGTTATCAAACTTTATTAAGTGCTAAAGTAACAAAATTAGATTAATTAATTTTGAAAAGTTTTATCTACTTAAGAAGTAGTAAATCTAGCGCCTAAACCTTTTCAATGCAAAGCCAAATTTATGAGGAACAATACACTTCAGACACTCAAAGTTTAGTAATTAAGATATTGCGACACAAAAATAATGGCACTTATTGCTATCAAATGAACAATGGCACTTAACACTGTACATACCATGTAGATGGTCTTCCAATGATCCCAATGGCATGTACTCATAGACCAAGAGTCTCTGATCCCCATCAGCACAATAGCCAATTAAGTTTACAAGATTTTGATGGTGAAGTAAGCTTAACATCAGTACTTCGACAAGGAACTCCCTATTCCCTTGCAGCCCATTACGATCAAGTTGCTTGATAGCTACGACCTATTTCACATAGTTAGAGCATTTAAAAGACAATGAATGTTAAAGTTAATAATATCCATTATAAATTTTCATACTGTGGGAAGCTAACCACGTAAGTTAGAGCTTAAACAAAGTTAATTACATTGAAAAAAGAATCTCTGTTCTCCCTATTCTAGATAAAATTTGAATACTTTTTAACTGAATTCTTCATTATTTTCCACTTTCTGTGATTTGTGTGCCTTTCAAGCGTGCCTCAACACTTTCTTGATAATTTGTGCATTTACAAATTGAAGTGTAAAAGACGGAATTGGGCACCCATTTGGATGCGTTAATGTTAGTAACCTCTCCTCTCCGATTTTGCCTTTAAGATGTTCAAAATAGAGGCATCTGCTTTGAAAAGTCACGTAAACATAGCATGTTTGTAAATATTAAGCATTGTCAGACATGTAATAGGACCAGCAAACATACCATTGGCATAGTTGAATAGAATAAGAGAATAGGTTAAGTTGAAAGAGAGACTCATAGTGCCAGTATTTGATCATTGATCATGAAATGGTGGTGTTGATGTAAAAATGTAGTCGACCTTTTGGTAAAAAGTTCAAATACTAATAGAAATACAAGCAGTAAGTCTTAAATGCACCTACAACTGATCACATACAATTGATCATAGTGCCAGTATTTGATTATTAACCATGTCAAAGCCAAGAGCTCAAATAATAATTGAAATATAAGCAGTAAGTCTTAACTGCATAAATTGATCACATGCAAATAACAATCTGACAAAGAATAAATGTAGGTAAACAAGTATAACAGTATAATGCTATTTCCAGAACCATGAAAATCCGAAAAAAGTAATAAACCTGATCGTTACTCTCCAGTCGGCCTTTGTATACCCGGCCAAAACCTCCTTCACCCAATAGACAATCAGCCCTGAAATTTTTTGTTGCCGTTGCCAATTCACGAAATGTGAATGTATGCGCCGCTATATGTTCAGGTCCTCCATCCTTAGAATCCTCCTTTACATCTGAATTTACCTTCAATTTTTCTGAAGTATGAAGATAACAAAGCTACAATTAGTACTTGCCCAAATATGAAACATAGCACTACCGTGTCAGCAAAAGCCAAAAGGATTTTAATTCACTTACATCACAAAGGAAATGGTAGTGCCTCATCATTAAAAGCTAAGAAACAAACAAGAATCACAAAAGACAAAAACAGCCAAGAAGGTTTGTAACTTGGATCATTTCAATCATACAAAACTAAAAAATAAATAGCTCATATCTAAAATTAATAACGTGTAGTACTTCCATTGAAACCATTTATTACTCATGCTCGACATGATAAATTCTCAAGTTTAACTGACTTTCTCACTGAAATACCATTAAGAACTAATAAAAGTAAGCCGTGGTGCCATAAATATTAATTTAACCTATTGTCTTCACATAGAACAAATTCTTTAGCTTCCAGATTAGGTTGTTCCCAAAAAGTCAAACTGGAAAGAATTAAAAGAGATGAATCATCATAAAAAATCAAGCAAATCATGCTATGGACCAAAGTCAGCTTCGAGAACAAGTATGTCCAAGAATTATAACCGTTAGTAAATTGCAAGTTCAATTGGTATTAATAACGATTTCAAGGCCCAATACTACCATTTAAAGCCAATGCAAAACTGATATTCAAAGAATCAAAGTCCAACCAACCAAAGATAAATCCTAACCATAGCAATTTGAAATTCCCAGAAAATAAGAATCTGCTGGGCACACTTTGATTTGGAACCAGACCCACGTAACTTAAATCAATAATTAAACAAACTTCAACTAATAACATTTTCCTCAAATCACATCCACAATATTCAAAGCAGATCAAAAACACTATTACAAACCCTGAGAATACTGATGAAAACAGTAAAGCAAAATGGAATTTCCTTAATCCATAACACCCCAAAGCATATCAAAATGGTAGAAACACATGAAAAGCTTACATAAAAAGCATTAAACAATAGTGAGTACAGAGTGAAAAACACCAAATTCAGATGTATTATGTCGTGTCTAAATTTTAGCTGAGTGTTGTTGATAGAAATACCTGAAGTTGACGGGATCTGATCATCGAGCTTCTTGTTTTTCTTTTTCTTTCCATTTTTGTTTGATTTTCCAGCACACGGAAACCAACCCATTGCTTATAATGCTTTCTCACCTCCAAACAGTATAACTCCAAACAGAGGAAAAAGGCTGACCAACCACCACTTAGCACACCACTTAGCACACAGACGGGAGACAGAGAAAGAGAGTTAAAATTCACACACGGACACGGGGGCTATTCAAGTATAGATCTTTTTCCCGTTATATTCTTTAATTCTGATGTCGTTTTATATTTGTACCCTTGTATCTTGAAAAATTGCAAAATGTTCCCAAACATTTTTGTTTTTCTTCACTTTAGCATTAGGATGATCAACTTACAAAATAAGAGCCCGCTTTAAGATATCAAATGAGTAATACTAATATTTCTAACTTATATCTTACCCTTTTTCCTATATATATCTTGTATCTCAATTTTTAAATATATTAAAGTTGATATGTTATTAATATAGCACATTATACTTTAATTTTAATTAATTTAAAATATTAATTAATATATAAAATGATATGACAATTACACATTATCTTTTATATTAATTAACATTTGAATAAAATCTTACTTCATAAATTATTCTAACACTTAAAGTAAGTATAAAATGTACAACTCATATATCATAATGTCATTTAAGTAATTTTCTCTTGCCTCCACTGTCATTGTCATAAAAAATATACGCATACATATACATATTTTTACCTCATTAATCAATTAAATACCTACTTAACATCATATTTATATTTCTTTTAGCAAGAAAATATTACATTTTCTTATTTTATAAACTCTTTTCATCTTTTAAAATATAATTAAATTTTATAATATTTGCATGATAATAAGTGATTTTACTTTCTTCGAAAAAAAAAGATTATATTTTTTTATCATTATTTTTTATTGTCGAGGGCTCAAACAATATAAATAATAATAAATATAATTTGAATAATCCTCATAAATGATTTGGGTGGATACAGCTAGACTTCGAACAATACAGGTGATGTTTCATAAAAACAAATTTATTAGGGTAGAAAACGTAAATATAAAATGTATAACACTAAAAACATAAATTCTTTGTTTTATCTGGAGAAATTCCTTTATTACAAAGCAAGCATCCAAATTGTTTGGACATTTCTTGACTCGCGCACCGCATCGCTCCGACACTCAATACTAAAAGACTGCAGTGCCCTCATATACCATTTGCTACTTGTTGGTTATGATTAGAGGCTAAAATTGTCTTTTAACATTACACTGACTGTAAGACCGTCCAAGAGAAGAGCGATGCCCAACACCTTTCGTCAAATCTTAAAAAATAAATTAATAAAACCAATAAATTTCGCTTAAATTAATTCCCATTGAAATCAATCAAATTTATTTATTTATTTATTTATTTTATTTTTTTTAGACAGAGAAACCTCTGTTTATCAGTCAATTTCATGTCCCGAGATCCGTAACGAAAGATTCAAACCTTCGATTATTCGAAAGCAATGTCATAAAGACGGGACTTAGACCTTAAATCAGAAAGACGTCTATAAATTATCAAATAGATCGATAATTATCCAGACTGACGATATCAAACGAATTGATAAAACTCTGATTGCCCCAAATTTTTACAGATAATGTATGAACCAATTCAGACCAATATCTAGAATTCAAATTTAAGACCTCCTGTAACCCTAAGCCCTTATCACTGAACCACAGCTTCAATAAAATTTAACTGATGAAATATTTATAAATGATATAAATAATTATTTATATTAATCTAATTAGATAAATTTACATTTAATTTAAATTAAAAATTGTTTGGTGCTTAAAAATATGACAGCATTTAATTGAAATTGTTTAATTTTTATATTATATTAATTAAATTATATACATTTACCTTTAATTTTATTTTTAAAAAAATAAATAATTTCGAATTTGATAACTCCTCTTTTGGCTGCGGCTTTGAGCGGTAAAACCGAGGTTTTGAAAGCTCCAGTTTTTGTCAAACCTTGTTTTAAGGGATTTTGAAATGAATTAATTTATCGTATTAATTATGTTAATCATTCATAAAAAGCCTGTAAAAACACGGAAAAGCCATAATTTATCGTCTGCTTCTATCCATTTCAAATTCTCGGCTTTAGCGAGAGAATCTAGGGTGCTTCTCAACTACACCAAAAAAGGGTACACACATTTTAAGAAAATGATGCGTCAATATATATATAACCTTTGGTTTATTAAACTAATTAATCTTAATAACTTAAAAAATATTTATTAAAATTTTAATTTATTAATGTAATAATTTTTAAATTTCTATTTAATACTAGTTAATTAAAAAAAATAATTATTTAAATCCTTAAAATATGATAAAAGGAATAGAGCATATTACTTATTTATTTTCTAACATATCAATAATATTTTATAAATTAATAAATTATAATTAAATATAATTTTTATTAATTTATAATAATCTATAAAATATTAATAAATATGCAATATCTCAAATATATTTTAATTTTTATATATATTAAGCAATATTAGATTACAAAAATAAATAATATGTTATTTTTATTTTTATTAAATTTTAAAAATTTATAATAGTTATTTTTTAATTAATTATTGTTATATAAAATGATAAGAATATCATTTATTTTAATAAATTTTGATATTAATGAATAATTTTGTTGGTGCAAGAATTGTCCTCCTCCTCACGGCCAACGTGGAATGACCTAGTTGGTGAGGTATGAAGGCAATGTGGTTGTTTGTCAGACGATGATTTCTACTCTAGAGAATGATTGTAAGTGTGGTTGTTTCCGGCAGAACTTCACCTCCTAAGCCTGCAAAGAAAGTAAACACCTCAGAGTGACGTAGGGAGGCGTTCCTGACGAAAAAACTCTAATGTCTAAGTCAGAAAAAGGGTAGATGAATAAAAGGTGTTTTCAGTCAAGGTAGCAAAAAGAAAATCGGAAAGAACCAAGAATGAGAGAAAAGTGTGTAAAAGTTACCCCCGGAGATAATGAAGGGAAACCGGTGGTAATAAGGTTGCTGGATCTCTCTCAATCTCTAAGTATGACTCAAGTGTTTTTAGGACCCAAAAATCCAACTCACAAGTAATCAGAAGTCCAATCCTTTTGCCGTTGAAGAAGTTTGATTTATATAGTGCCCCTCCTCTAAACAGTGACGTGACTTGGCATCGGAGAATGAAAAGGATGTGATGTCTGATATAGGACAGTGTGTAGTCGAATTTCATTAATGTTACTGACATATTTACAGGTTGGTAGGCCTAACACCGTTCCATCATCGGAGAGTAGTCAAAGGATGGGACGGGTGCATTGAATGGGCCAACTATCAACAACCATTCTTATTTTTTGAGAGAGGGGGGGGTTGGGGTTTCCCAAAGGAGAAACTCCGATGCCTAAGTCAGAAAAGTGTGAAAAAAGGAATTGTGTGTTTCCGGCGAACTAAAAGAGAAGGAAAGCAGAAAAAGGACCAAGTGTTTTTAGAATACTAGAAAGTGAAGGAGAAATCCAAAATCTCAAAGTCGAAATCTCAGAAAGTCTCCAAAAGTCTTGAATCCCTCTCAATAATCTGAATCTCCGAAAATCCAAGAAGAAGAATTTCGAAAAGCCCCAAAAGTTCCTTACTGCTGGAAAAAGTGTGGTATATATAGTGTCCCCCCTGAACAGTGACTTGGCATCGAAGAATGGAAAGGATATGATGTCTGACATAAGGCAGTGTGTAACCGAATTTCATTAATGCTACTGACACATCTGCAGGTTGGTAGGCCTAACACCATTCTATAATCGGAGAGTAGTCAGAGGATGGGATAGGTGCATTGAATGGGCCATCTGTCAACAACCATTCCCATTTTTGAGAGGGGGGAGGGAGGCACATGTCCACTGATGCCATGGCCAGGAACTTCTTGTGAATCATCTATGAAGGAAATCCTGACCTGAGATGATTCTCCTAAGAAGAAGCACTTCCTCTTGATACCTGAGGCGGTGATAATCCTAAGGCGAGTTTTGCCTGAGACCTCGTTGAACGAGAAAATCCTAAGACAAACTTCACTTGAGACTGTAGATTCCCTGAGAAGGGGAGATACCTAGGGCGAAATATTCTTGAGACGGAAACTATATGAGGTATCCTTGACCCCTTCCCACGTGTCCCGTTGTCAGGAGTCCATGTGTCAGCCTGCATTTTCTCCCAAACAGTATATATTTTATTAATAAATTTATAAATAATAAAAATTATTATTTAAAAATTTAAACCCTTCTTTTTTCTCTTATTTTGTGTTTTCTCTCATCAATTTTCTTTTAACTCTTTTTTTTATTTTTATTTTTTCCTACAAAATATCAAATTAAAAGCTTAATCATCACAAAATCGTCAATATTTTTTTTATAAAATAAATATTCAATCAAATATAATTTAATTTAAATTATAAAAATTTAAAATCGCGAGTAATTTAGATATTTAAATTATTTAGATTGAGTTTTAATTTCTTTTGTTTGTATAATTATATTATGAAAATTAT
>JAVXUL010137226.1:0-15169 GCA_035590515.1 Trichilia minutiflora
GGAGAGAGTTAATCATACTTTAAGTGTAAAATGATAAATTTAACTCTTAATACACATACACTTTTATGTACCCATCACTCATCCCTCACCATGTCTTCTAGTCGAGGGAAGATGCTCTCCACCGTCTCGTTCGGTATCCTCGCATCTTGTGCATTGGCCTATATCATCTTTTTCATTTCTGACACTTCTTTGGCCAATGCCTGTAACTATCGGTCCTTCTCTGCATGTGCGGTTCACTATCTTGAAGCAGCTGCAACAACCGAGCCATTTCTTCAGTTTCCTTTGCATGACCCGTTCCACGTGCATGCACCTTAACAGCATTTGACCGGGGGCTCCTATACTATGAAATTGCATACAGGGCACTATCAGCCCCTTCTGCAACAGCAGTAGCTTCCATAGAGCCTCCCTATGTGTTTCTACGTTCAGATACGTATCTCCTAGTTGAGTAATCTCTGATGTTGGTCATCTATACTGAAAATAGCTTGTTGGTTGGCTTTTTGTTCGTTTTTTCACAGACAAAGTCAAATGTTGGTGCAAGAAGTTAATGTCGTCCTCAACCTCGAGCAACAGCTGGTCTTCTCTTCTCGTCCTTAACCTAGGTTTGTAAAACACTGAGCACCTCAGGGGTAAAGCTGGTTTTCCAACAAATAACCTCTGATGCTTAAATCAAAGAGGGTTTTACTTTGTGTGTGAGAGAGGTGAGCATGCAAACAAGCATAAAAACATGAAAAGAATGAAAGGCATAGAACGTTCTATCCTCTGAAAAATAATGCCCAATGTCACTGAAAAGTCCATGAATATCTTAGAATGTGTGTTTTTAAAAGTGTGTTCAAATATTAGAATGTTTTCAGAATGTCTTTTAATGTAATCGAATACACCTCCCTCGATTTTTGGATGCTGTAAATTGGAAGCATAGAAGTCTGTAACTTTGGATACGTGTTGTTGTATGGCTGCCATGCCCATGATAA
The DNA here is from genome assembly GCA_035590515.1 of Trichilia minutiflora. NCBI lineage: Eukaryota > Viridiplantae > Streptophyta > Magnoliopsida > Sapindales > Meliaceae > Trichilia > Trichilia minutiflora. The sequence continues at coordinate 969 of JAVXUL010137226.1, forward strand.
CCTGCTGCAGAAATCAGGAGGCATGGAGAACTGTGATACTATTCCTATCATGTCAACCCCGAGACCCTGAATGCAAATCCCTCCGAGTGAAGCTTCCAGTTCTCCCAAGAATGAAATCTCCTAGTCCTCGGGAGGCCTTTATACAGCGGGCTATGGTTCTGATGACGTCAGAATGTAGTGTTGTGGAGACCTGTATACCCTGAATGCTCGTAAATCCCTGTCGTTTCAGGTGGATCATATCAATCCGGCCCCCCGAGCCTGGGTCCAGAAGTCCGTTGTTGAAGACTTTTCACCTGAGTGCGGATCAATCGAAAATAACTCAAAGTAGACTTTCTGACCAGTGGCCTCCAGCAGAGTACCCGAGGCGGTCTCCATTATCTTCTGTGTGGCGTAGATGGCTTCTCAGGACGGCGTCGTATCAAAGGGTCTACTAGTGGACAATATGCTTGTATGGTAGGCCTGGATAAGGACTTGGAGATTGGTCTGAGCCTGTGGGCTGGGCTCGACAAAATACACAAACACTAATATTTTTATATTTAATTTTTAAAAATTAAATTTAAAATATTTTTATTTTATATTCATAAAAATTTATGAATTTATTTTTATTTATAATTTAAAAATATTTAAATAAAATAAAAATAATTTTTATGAATTCATAAAATAAAAATAAATTCATAAATTTTAAATATAATTTTTAAAATTTAAATTTAAAATATTAGTATAAAGTATTATAAAATAAGAAAGTTAATTTATAATTTTATATTTAATATATTTTTTAAAAGTGATAATGGATATAAATTATAAATTAATTTTTTTATAGTATAAAATATTATAGTTGTTCAATAATTTAAATAAAATATTTAAATTATTTTTATTTAATTTTTAAAATTTTACAAATTTAAATTATAAAATAAAATAAATTCATAAATTTTTAAGAATAGAAATTAAAATATTTTTAAATTTATTTTTTAAAACTAAAATTATAAATTATTTTAGTAAAAAATATTAGAAAATAAAAAATTTAATTTATAATTCTATATTTATATTTGATAAATTCGTTTTTTAAAAATATTTATGAATATAAAATTATAAATAAAATTTTTTTATAGTTTAAAATATTATAATCATTCAATAATTTAAATAAAATATTTAAACTATTTTTATTTAATTTTTAAAACTAAAAATAAATTTATAAATTTTTATTAATATTTAAATATAATTTTTAAATATTAATTTTTAAATTTTTAACCAAAAATAATATAAAATATTAAAATTATAAATTATAAATTAAATTTAAAATATTTTTAAATTTTTAATTATTTTAATTTAAAATTTTATATTATAAAAATCAAAGATTTATATAATAAAAACTAAAATTTTATATAATAAAAATATATTTTTTATTTTTAATAAAAAAATTTTATTTAAAATTTTTCGATAAAAAAGTGTTTATTATTATAAAAAAATCTTAGGATTCGCCCTTTTAAGTGTATATTGTCTAATCATAAAAATGATCACGTTGATAAGACAGAATATATAATATATGTGTCAAGCTTTGATTGGACGGTATTATTAATTTTGTCCCAAGTCCTGCCCAGAACAAAACAAAACATGATTTTTGAAATTGAGTGAATGTTGCTCAATTTATTCAGTTCTCGACAAAACAAAACAAAAATAAAATTTTTGATTTTGTAAAAAATAGAATTGAAAAAATTGAATACTATGTATAGGATCGAATCTAAGTCGTTCAATTTATTTTTTTAAATTTTATAAATTTCTTTTTTGTTACTTTTAAATTTTGAATTAATTTAATACATAGAACTTAAAATTGTAAACTAAAACAAAACTAATCATTCAGTTTTCTAAAATAAATTCTAGTTTTCTAATATAATAATCAAAATGCTTGATTTGGTTCAATTTTTCAATTCTTCTGTTTTTTCTGTCCACCCTACCTAAAAAATTATAATATTTATATAAAAAGTTAAAGTGTTAAAAAAAAAAAAAAAATGGGTGTTGACATTGTGATATGCCCTTTATGTAATAATACCCGACTTATTAATATACCTCGTACAAGATTTAAAAATTTGAAATATTTTATAAACTAATCCTATAAAATAACAAAAACAACTTTATTATCATAACTTTTTTTTTTAAATTTACGAACTATGTAACTTTTAAACATGATTTATGCCACATTCTAATTCGTAGATTTTATACGTAACAATTGTTATAAACTCTCAAAATATACTCAATAACCTCGAATACATATTGAGAGCCTATAAAACCTTTGAAAATCCTATTTTTAAAAATAAACATTTAAACACTTCTAAATATCCGTCCAAATTATCTAAACTCCAAAAAATTTTCTCAATCAACTCATAAACACTTCGAAATATTCAATCATCTTATGTCTCATCCATCAAAGTATTTAAACATAAAATCAAACAAATCAAAATATAATCAAAATGGTTAACAAATTATTTTACAATTCATAAATTACAAATTAACTAAATAGAACAAATAATCATTTTCAGTAGACATCCAAACATTATTAGTGAGTTGAATCCAATGTATACCTAATGCCCTCAAACTCTGGAGAAATCACCACCACGCAAACGCGCTTTAGAAGCTTGCCTACCTTGAAACTGAAAAATGAGTTGAGAGTGAGTATACAAGAGTGTACGTAGTGAGTGAACTAAATATACTAATACATAAATACTACTTAATATATAAATTTGGAGACAAAACTTTCTTCTAAAACACCCAAACTATTACTTGGAAATCATTCTAAAAATAATTTAATTTAAAATATTAAATTTAGTTTGAAAATATAAAACGTATATAAAGTCATTGGACTGACTCCCTTTTCCAACGATAATTCTGATCCTGGGCAATTCCGAGGCCGTCAATAAATTTTGTATGCAGGAGAAAATATTACTATTTTATAAAAATTTAATTTAAAATGTAAAGGATAAACTATGCAAGTTTTTATTCGAAAAGCAGGCCCATCACTGATGTTGGCTCGAGTAGCCACGTAGTGACATTCGTGACTAACCCGACGAGACTCACAGGTGGTCGAATCCATCTCAACATCTCCATAATATATCATTATAAATCACCCCCACCTATGAAGCCTCCACTTATGTAGATGATCTCTCCTCAGATCGTCCTAGGCTACCCTCTTCTTTCGGCACCTCACGCGGGTTCTTCGTTCGTGTATCGTCACCTAAGCATGGATGCATTAAAACCATATTAATATACAATTCTAATCTACGAATGAGACTCATATGCATCTAATGCATTCTAATCGGGTTTCTAAAGTCGGTTTATATGAGCAGTGATAAAATCGTTGTTATTCTACTGATTATCTATTTTCTACCATCACGAACCCACATTTGAGTTAAACTAACATATTTCAACTTGGTTTAACGATTTCAACTAGTGGACCCCACTTTTTCGTTAGAATAGTAACCCAAATACTGTTCCCACCTATCCATATTTTTCGAATTTAGTTTTTTAGTAACCTAACGATTTACCCAACCTCCCTATAACCTTAATAACGCCTATTAATGTAAATACATGTGATAAAAATAATGAAAATCCCACGGATAAACAGTAAAATTATATGCCCAAAATTTGATAAATTGAAAAATGAAAGGTACAGACGGGTTAGAAATATTATTGTTTACCTCGCAGTACCGTTGGTTTGCTTTGATTTCGCCTTGAACACGAGAAACCCTAAATTTGTTCCCAAACCCCTAGCTCCCCTTTGTGATTTCCTTACTTCTCTCGACAAATTAAAGCTTGTAGGAAGTTTAGAATAAAAAATATGATAAAAAATTGAAGAGAGATGAAAGAAATTAAGGAAATGACAAGATGGGTGTTGGGAGCAAGGATAGAAAACGTGAGAGGGGAGGAGAAGAGAGAAGAGAAAAAGAATAAAATGGTGAAGGAGAGGGGTTTAGGCCCTTATTTATAATAGAGGATAAAATTACTATTTTACCCTCAAAAATTACAAAGAAGAAGTTTCTGGATAGTGACAAATTGATAATTTTGAAGGATTTTTTGTCGATTCGATCAAATGAATCGAGGGGTTCATTCAACCAAAGCGATGAATTCGATCGAACGAATTCGAACGAATTCTTTGACATCTCAAAAAGTCAAGGGGCTTTCATTTTGTCGTTCGAATGATTTTTAGTTCATTTGAACGAATTGACCAATTCGATTGAATGAATTCCAGCTCATTCAAATGAAGGCCAATTCGGTTAAATGAATCTCCTATTCATTCGAACAAATCTGAGGTCAAATATTTTTCAAGAAGTCCTCAAAACGTTGATCGAATCAATCATCCTATTCGATCAACCGAACCAGCTAAAATATAAATTTTCATTCAAATCCTTCCTGATTTTGAAAAATATGATTAGGGTCCCACTTAAAATAAAACTATTTTTTAATTATGTTGAGGTCCATGTGTTTACAACTTCAAAACTCAACCTAAACCAACTTAAATCTTTAAAATAATTTTATAGTCATGATGTCCTATCAATTATCTACATGCTGGGCATAATTATATGCATTAGAAAAATAAAAAATTATCATATTGCCCTTGGAACTTAGACATGGGGCTCACAAAGTTGCTCCTATGCCTATATATAAATAGCCATGAAGTTATCCAAATGCCCACAAAATATCTCATCCAAGTTCACCTAAAATGTTCTAAAGTGTCGATACTTTTGCTTATAAGTATCGATTCTTTTTCCTATAAGTATTGATATTTTTTCGATAAGTATTGATACTAGCCTCCTTTGTATTGATACTTCTCAGCTATGTATTGACATTTTTAACCCCATGAACAAAGCATCGATACCTCTTTAAGTAAGTGTTGATCCATGTCAAATATATATCGACACTTTCAACTCCATAAACAAAGTGTTGATACTTTCTTAAACATGTGTCAATCCTTTTCACCAAAGATCGATCTTTTATTTCCATCGATCGATACCTTTCTATTTTCCTACAAAACCAATACTATAACTTCTACAATTTATATCTCATGGTCCAGATAATCTCACGGAACCTATAATATATCAATAGAAAACTCTTTTCGAGCTACACAACTTGAAAATGAGATATCATTCAATTAGAATAAATTTTGAGGCTAAAATTTCGATTCTTTCTTGTTATGAGGCCATTTAACATTACATACTTCTTCTTTAAACATAAATTTTTAAATGTTAATTTCTTTTATACTTGAACTATATCATCAATATGTACTTGAATAAACAAAGAAAATTACTATAATGACTCTACATTCAAAGAATAAGTTTTATAATTTTCACCCTTTTTAAAAGAAATTTTGTCTTTAAAATTTGACATACCTAATTGTTGAAAAAGATACGGGTATTGCTATCTCAGAGAGCTCTCAGATTCCTAAGTCATTTCTTTAATAGTAGCTCTTTGTCATAATACCTTTACCATGAGAATGACTTTGCTCTTGTAAACCTATTCTCACCAATCAAGAATTCTCACCAATTGAACTACATAATTAAGATCTTCTTTTAAATTAACCGGTGGTATTTTAAGAATGTGAGATGGATCTAGTACATACTATTTAAGCATAGAAATGTGGAATACATCATGAATCTGCAAAGTTCTGATGGCAATTCCAATTCAAATGTTACTGGTATAATCATTTCCACAATTTTAAACAATCTAATCTAGCGAGAATGCAGCTTTTCCCAATTTTTGAACTTGATTATACCCTTCTATAGTGATATTTTCAGGAAAACTTTATTGCGCAATTCAAACTCTAAATCACTTTTTTCAATTATCCGTATAACACTTCTGTCTATCTTAAGCTACTTTTAGTTTCTCTTAGATAATTTTAATCTTCTCGATGATGGCCTCGACCAATTTAATATTTTCAAGTTTTCTTTTACTAACTTCATCCTAACATAGTGGAGTATATTTTTTTTGCCATAAAGGTCTCCATATGTTTTTATGTTTCAAAATATGTTTTGATCAAATGGCCAAATGTAAATCCATGGATGAAGATTCTAATTTGATTAGAATTGATTGGAATTGAAAGAAATGTCATTAGTATTCAATTATGCATGTGATGTTAAATTGATGAATCCAATGTACATATATGGTTAAATATAGTTTGAATAAAAGTGTGTTGTTTTAATCATTTTGTTTTTGAATTTGTGGCAATGAAAATGTTTTGCTAACATGAAATTTTTTTTTTAACCATATTGAATTATTGATGGAAAAGTGTTTCCATGTCTAATTATATGTTTAAGTAGGTTAAACATATAATTTGATATATTTATAATGTATAAATATGTTACGTTTAATGGAACCATAATGTAATTGTATCTAAAATGTTTGGAACTATGAGTGAATTTAATTGCTATATTGTAAACCAACAATGAAAAGTGTTTTCAAGTTAGTTTTACATTAATAAATAATGTGATTATTTAAGTTTGGTAATAAATTGGTAATGAAAAATGTTTTAATACTAATAACCAAACAATGGCAAAAACGAGTTGGTGGAAAAATTGGTTTTCCATATTAATAATAAATTGTGTTTAAAGTTTTAAACACATTTAACCATCAAATGTTGATGGGTATTTGTTGCATCAAAAATTAACAAATGGGATTTGTTACATTTAATGGTTAAATGTTAATAAATAATATTGTCCAAATGATAATACACACACACACACACATATGTATATATATGAATGGATTAAAATGTGTTTAATCTCATTGGAGAAAATTAGTATTATTTGGAATAATGTATGAATGGACAATTGATATTAATTTCTTAATTGAAAAATCAAGGATGTAACAAATAAGATTTGTAGTATCAATTTATCTAAATATTTGGCCTAACGAGAGATTATGAAAAAATTTAGTTATCTTAAATTTTTTATGAATATTTAAATTATTTAAATGTGAAAATGAGCCAAAATATTGATGCAATTGAAAATTATAAATATACAATTAGATTTGTATATATTTTATTACGGGTGAAAAATATATAAAATGCATAAAAAGTTTTTGTGCATATATTTTCACCATAATGAAGTGTTTGTGTGAGTTTTATTAATAAATATTAATTTATAAAATTAATATGGTGAATATTTTAATTTTGCTTGTTAAGGCAATAAAGGTTGTATAATTTATGTATTTAAATTGTTTAAATACATATTAAATTGCCATAATGTTTTGGTTTTGTATTTTATATGATTAAATACATACATATATATATATATATATAAAATTATTTATACATTTGATTAATTGTATGCATATATATATTTGATGTATATGTATGCAAATGTTACACATTATTTGTAATGCTTTATTACATGTTTATGTAGTTTTACCTATATAGATATGTGTAGAAATGTATATAGCTAGAAACAAAACATTAGGCAAAGTTGTAGATAAATTAGATTTGTTAGATTATATTAGTAATAGTTGCTAATAAAATTGGTTTGACAACATAATAAGTTAACTAAATTAGTGATCCATTGGTTTAAGTTGGATCAGTTAACGTTGTTCAGCCAATAAATAACCTCAAACTAGCAAAATATGGTTTTTAGTTTGACTAGTCACCTAATAAAATCGCACAAACAAACTATTCTTGTAGGACAAGACAAATCAACTCAAACATTACTCAATAAATTCTCGTATGACAAGAATAATAAAAACACAAGCAAATTACATGAATAATTGTTATACAAAGGGTGAACAATTAAGGAATTGTCACCAACCTACATAATAATGGAAGCAAAATAATATACATATATGTATGAGATATATATGTGTATATTAATTATATGGCAAAATAGTTATTCATTTGATGGATAAATATTTACAAAGATTAAATTGTTTAATATTACTGTGTTTTTTGAAAAAATACGTAATTAAAATTTTCATATTTTAACATGTGCATGATTAACATGCAAAATGAGTCCCTAGACAAAATTATTAAATTCTCGCCTCCCATTGGTGGGATAACAGCGAATTCTTTGACATAAACTTTGATGTCCTAAGATTTCTATTATATGAGGGGTTTGTGGCATTGAATTCAGTTATCTAGTTCTTAGATGCGTATTTTTATCTCGATCAAGATTTCTTTTATATGAGGTTGGGATGAGAATAACATCTTTAGAAAGTACAATGGTTCGGATTTAACTGGCCTGGGGTGCCAAGATTTTTATCATGTGAGGCATCCAAAGTTAGGGTAAAGAATATTAATCAAACCTTATGTGTGATATAAAAGAAAATGAGTTTCCTATTTATTGAGATTAATTGACCAAGATTTTTATTATGTGAGGTTGATCAGTTTTGATAAGATGTTGATTCCCCACTAATATTAAAATTCTAACGAAACTTTTGGATCCTAACTTAGAGAGGTAGGATTCAAATTAAATAGTGTAAACTAATTTTAAATTAGCACTTATATAACTCTCAAAATATTTAAGTGTTATAATTTTTAAATTCTTAAAATCTAATAAATCAAATTATTTGATTTATTAATAGCATATCAGTAACAAATGTTTTCTGCTTCTCTTCAGTCTCTTTTATAGATATATGATATATCTATAAATAATATGATTAACAATGTTCTCCTTAATATCTTAGATAAAAAAATTTTAATGGGATAAAATTTTCAAAATTAGCTAAAAAAATTTAGAATTGTTCTTGATTTCAGAAAATTGATTTTGTCTTGGTAGTAATTATACCTTATATATTTAATAAGTAATACTTCTCTTAAGAAGCATCAAGTATTAAATAAAAGGTATAGTAAGAATTGATGGATTAAGGTTAATTATTAACGTCAATAAATTGAGAGCTATAAATAAAGTATGAGAATGTCTCAATTTTTTATTATAGATTTCTTACATTTACAATGTTGTAAAAGAAAAGAAAAATTCTCAATTCATCAATTATATGTTATGTGCTTCCATCTTTAGTAGAAGACTAAGATTAGTAATTTCACCATATGATTAATATCATGAAGTGATTGGACATGAAGAGTAAATTTGATTCTCTGGTCCTGCCCTCAAAGTTATAAATTATTTATAACTAATAAAACTTGAACAAGATTAAGTGAACTCTTCTTGAGTTGCTCAATAGATTTCAAAAGTTCTATAGTTAAAATAATAAAGAGAAGGGATAAGTTAATATCTATTTGGCCCTAGCTAGTATAACTGAAAAAGGGTCAAAGAATCAATAAAAAAAGTCTAAAAGTTAGACCTAATAATAAAAGATGAACTTTATGAATGTTCTCACTAAGACAGGGAAAAGCTATGATAAAAGAACAGTAGAAGAGAATTTATCCTCTATAACTAATAGTCTTATGAAGATTGAAAAGGGTTTAAATGTTCTTAAATTGAATAAATATTATTCAATAAAATCCATTACTATTATAAAAATTAAATAATAACTCAAATTTCCTTTTAAGAGTAAAACGAAAAAGCTAAGTAACTATAAAAACTCATACATTTAGATGTGTATGGACCATTCGGTACCTAAGTGAGAGTTAGATTTGAGTACTTCATCACTATTATCGATGAATGGTCATGATATTCGTATATGTATTTAGTGAAATACAAGTTTGAATCTTTTGAAAGGTTTAAAGAATTTAAGTATGAAGTATAAAACAAATTGGAAAAGGTATTAATGTTTTATGATAAGATCATAAAAGGAATACTTGAGTACAATTTTATGGAATTCTTAAATAGTAATAAAATAGTATGATAGTTAATTTTCTCTTTATACACCTTAATTGTATTGTGTATGGTAAAGGAAAAATTATACTTTATTAGATATGGTACGCTTCATGGTAGATATTTTGTATTTACCAAATACTTGCTATAAAAATTATGAATAAATTTTCATCAAAATCAGTTCTACATATTTTGTATAAATATGTAATAAATTGAGACTCCAAAATTATAATAAGATAATATGGGATTATCCAGCTTATGTTAATTTTGTTAACATTGATAAGCTGAATAAAAACTAGAGAAGGAAATTTATTACCTTAAAAGGAAAGTCCTTAAAAGCTTAAGCCGATAAAACTGATAAAACTGTATTTTATCAGTACATCTCAGAAAAATTCTAGCTCAAAATTTTATAGTGTATCACAATTTTAGTGTGATATAGATTTCTTCATAAGTTGAATTTTGATTTATGCTTAGTGCGAGAGGAAATTCATTATGATGATTCTAGAAATTATAAGAAGTAATCCTAGATATGGATTCAGTAAAATATAGCTAAAAGAAAATGGATGGATAGGTATAGACCTATAAAACGTGGCTGGTAATGAAAGGGAAAACTCAGAAACAAGGGTTAGTGTATGAGGAAACCCACTTACCTATAGCCATGTTTAAATTTATTCAAATTCAGTTAGTTATTAAAGCATATTATGATTTAAAAATCAAGCATATGGATGTTAAAACAAAATTTCTCAACATGGTTTCGAGAAAAAGTTTTAAATAAAATAACCTATAAGATAGGTAACCACTATAGATAAAAATAAGGTATGCAAGTTGTATTGATCCACTTATGGATTAAAGCAAAGGTTGATTGATTATACTATAAAGTTTTCCATATAATATGTATGTAATATATTGTTGATGCAAATAATTTTAATATAATGACTGAGGTTATATCTTTTTATCTAGAACCTTCTCAATCTAAGATATAAGAGAAATGACGTGTATCCTTGGTATTCAAATCTATAGAGATATATTGAATGGGATAATATGATTATCCTAATATATTATACATAGAAAAGATGTTAAAGCGGTTTAATATACAGAATTCTGAGAGAATTCTCATGCCCTTCTATTTTGGTCTTAATCTTTTTGAAGATTGTGGTTATAAGACCGTTGAAGAGGCACAACGGATGCATAATATACCTTATGCTTCGACTATAGGTAATGTATGTAATTATGTGTACAAAGACTGATATATAAAATAATTATAAATATTACAAGTTGATATCAGGTAATTCCAAGGAAAGACATTTCTCAATTGTTAAATTAATCCTTAAAATACTTAAGAAGAATTAAGGATTTAATCTGAGTCATGGATATCAAATATTGTGCATACAAGGATACTCAAACTCTGACTTCGAGTTAGATGTGGATGATAGACAATTTACGTCCATATTCTTTTTTTAATTATTTATAATGTTGAATATATTGCTATTTTAGAAACTGCAAAAGAGGAAGATTGGATACACAAGCTTGTACCTAAACTAGGTGTGTTTTAATAAAGGTTATCTGATAACCATACTTTGTGATAATATTAGTATTATCAATTGGTAATAGAACAAGTGTACACTAAAAGTCCTAAAGGTATTCAGTGAATATATCACATGTTAGAGAACTTGTTGGTACTGAAGAGATATTGATAAAGAAACAAATTCAATAAACTTTGTTGCTAACCCATTGACTAAAGCCATCACTGAAGCACCTGGACCAAAATCTTGTGAAGATGGATATATGATATCACACGAATAGCTTTAATGCAAGTAGGAGATAGTTAGTGTATGTCCTAGAAACCATTCATGTCATCAATTCATGGGATTATTATTTTAATAGTAATTAAAAGAAATGGTTCTTTATTCACACATATAAGTTATTTTCCTTATTATATTATACTAAATAATAAGGTACGTGTGTGAATTATTCTAATAATTATTAATTGTTAACTAGAATTATCAAACTTATTTTGTGCGTAAGAGATTTTGATTGAGCATCTATACCACAAAGTAGGCATACTGAATGCCACCTAAGGATATCATGGGTTGATATAAGTAGACTGACAATATGAGTATTGTCAAAAGAGATTAGTATGGATTTATAGTTTGCTAACTATTTATCGAACATGATCAATCATCGATAATTCACATGGTATGCATGCAGTCAATGATTTATCAATTGATTATACTAGTATGTGATGTAGTCCTTTGACCTGAGACATCTGAATCGAACCTTATATGGATGTGTATAGTTCATATAGTGTATAAGTGTAAGACTAGCCATGTCTTGTATGAGAAGCCGATTTGGTTATACGTTGTTCATATAGAAGTTTGGTTGATAATCAAAAGATAATCTGTTGGGATTGAAAGTTTCACTGACTTTGTCCCAGTTCGAGTTTCTATAGTGTCAATAAATATCTGAAGCTAAGTCTCCGATCGAAGTTAAATAAAATCCATATAAAGGAGTTTATGGTGGTAGTTTAGGACATAATAATCGATAATTCGTAAAAGATCACATTTAGGGTATTGACATTCTATGAACCCTAATTTGATCAGGATATGATAATAGAGGGACATTACTCACATGGTATGTACAATTAAGCAAGGTTTGATAAAGAATTACTTCATTGTGAATTAGAAACTATAGCGTATTGCTAGATGTCAACCATAGTCATTGAGTTCCGAATTATTCAAAAAAGGCTCACAGCTAATTCACTATGAACATTTATGATCACATCGAAATCTTTATACATCAAGAAGCTGTTCTCAAGAGAGAAAATTATTCAGAATGAAGGCTGACACCATTCGAAATAATTAAAAAATTTATATATACATATGAGAATAATTCTTTAAAGTGTTAAAGAATTATGATAGAGAAGTATATTTGTAACTTATTATAAGTTAATATACTTGGTTATTATTTTGACAATTATCCATGAATTAATAATTAGTAATTGGTACCATTGATTTGTGAAATTATTAAATCAAATTAATTAATTGTTAGTGTGTATGCTCTAGAAATCATTCGTGTTGTCGGTTTTAGAGCTTATAATCTTGTATTAACTTTTAATATTAATGAAAGAAGTATTCTTTATTTACATACATTAGCTGCTTCCTTTATTTTTCATGCAAATTAATATTAAATGTATGTAAATTGTCCGGATTATTTTATTCAGTTGTTAAATAAATTATCAAATCGTTTCCTACGTACGAGGTGTTGATTAGGCAATCATATCACATAGTAGGCATACTAGATCCTGCCTAATGATATTATATAATAATATATGTAGGCTGACAATATGAGTATTATTATAAGGGCATTAGTGTGGATTGATAGTTGGTGAACTATTTATCGAACAGGATCGAATATCGATGAATCATATGATATGCATGTAGTCAATGATTATCAACAGATTGTAATAGTGTGCGATATAATCCTTTGATCTGAGACATCTAGAATCAAACTCTATATAGATGAGTGTATTTTATATGGTGTATACGTGTAGAGCTAATCATGCCTTGTATAAGAAGCCGATTTGGGTATGCTTTGTTCATATAGATGTTAGGTTGAGAAACGAGATAGAATCCATTGGCTTGACACATTAGACTGAGAATTTTCGTTGCCTCAGTCTGAGTCGAGTTTTTAATCAAATGTCGATATAATGTCTTGATTATAAGTCTATGGCCACAGCATAATATTGACATATGATCGATAATTCAAATGAGAATCGAGATTAGGGTTTTGACAGTCCATGAATCCTTATCTTAATCAAGATACGATGATAGAAGGATATTCCTCACACGTTACGTGCAATCGATGAAAGGTTGATGAAGATACTTCTTGATCGTGACTTAGGGACTATGGCACATTACTAGATATTAACCATGGTCGATAAACAATCGAAATATTCGGAGCTAAAATGTTCAATATCAGTTCACGACAGAGTCATGGTGAACCTTCATGGTCCACCAAGATCCTTGAACGCTTCTTCACATGAGAGAGAGATTAAAATATTATCGTGAGAGGGTTATCACCCTCATGATAATGTAAAAATAGGCCAAAATCTATACGTATAACGGTTATACGTATTAACGACTCTTTAAAGTATTAAAGAGATGATATTATGATATCTGATCTCAATTAGATTTTATACTCAAGTATAGGTAGTCTTGTTGTAGAATAGTCCGGTGAGTCCAAGTGTCGTATCCACAAGGAGTGTTTTCTTTAAGAGTTCAATTGGTTATGTCCAAGTCAATGTCCAATAGAAGAAGTCCAATAGCAAAAGTAGAACAAGTGTTGGATTGATTTTAAAGAAGAAATTACCAAATAAGAATTAAATATAAATTAAAATACTAAGGTTTTGGAAATTGATATTTTAGGATGATGGTTAGTAAAATAGATCCCTTATTT
>JAVXUL010137246.1:0-15168 GCA_035590515.1 Trichilia minutiflora
GAAAACACATTTAATTATCTTTTCCATTTTCAAACCATAACAAATCAAGTACTGAGCAAATCATTGGGCATAGCCAATCTTCCAGTAATTACGCTGATTAGGCGTAATCCCGAGCCATCAGTGGGTTTTATATGCAGATAAAATATGCTGTTTAAAAATTATATTTTAAATGCAAAAACTAAAAGAATACATGGTTTAGTTAGAAAACAGCCTGCCACTGATGTTGGCTGTCAAGTAGTCACATGGTGACACTCGTAACTGTCCTCTATAATATACAGCTCCAGATAATCCACTATCTGGCACACACTCACCCGGGTGGCCTCTTCGAGGTCCATCCTCATGCTACTATACATCAAATCCCCAGACGGACTATCACGTGTCCCGATCTGACACTCACTCACCTAGGCGGCCACCTCGTGGTCCTCTCCTAGGATACTTCACATCACTCACCTAGACGGCCTCTACCTGGGTCCGTCCTAGGCTACTTTATACAACACTCACCTAGACGGCCTCTCACTAGGTCCATCATAGGCTATCACATCAACACTCACCTGGGGTTCACATCACAGTGAACTCTTCCCCAGGCTACCACACTGTAGCTATAGAAATCACATAGACCATCATGGCCAACGACAACTGGGCCCTCTTGGCCTTATCACCAAAATACCAATATAAAACACAGTAGCAAAATATAATAAGAAAACCTGGTCCTTAGGCCGTATCATCACAAATCGAAAAACAAACATAAATCCTGGCTCACCGACCGTATCCCCACATAACAGAAATCAAAATATGGTCCACTGACCAAATCATCATCAGAAAATCCATATCAAAGCATAACATCAATAAAGACTGGCCCAACAACCATCATTCACATAAAACATTCATAAATCAAAAACAAACAAAACCAATCGGCTCTTTAGCCACAAAACAAATAAACACATACATCGAAAGCCATAATCATCCTCATTATTCGAACATATATAAAACAAAGCATAAATCCTCGATATCAGCATTTATCACGCATATGTATATAAAACCATTAGAAATCATATAAAGCAGTGAAAATGTAAAAGAATCCACTCACAAGTTAGGGAGGGTACGCACTCCCTAGAGTTCCTCGCTCACGTCGCGTTCCTGCTCCTCGCTATCTCAGCCTATACACAAATATCAAAATTCCATCAACTCACATTCTAAATTATAAATGAGACTCGTATGCGAGGAATGTATGCAAATCTGGATTTCTTACACCTGGGAAATACGCGAATTCGAAAAAAAAACCCGCGTTATACTATCGATTACCAAACCCTTACTACCGAGGGCCCACATTTCAGCTTAACGAGCATAATGTGGCTCAAATTCATATTTTTGACATACGAACCCTACGTGTCCGTCGAAACAGTACCTTTGATCACTGTTCACACTCACCCAAATTCTCAAAAATTACATCTCTAGCTTCCTATGACTTCTCTGACTCCATTACAACACAAAGAATATTTTAAAACTAATCGAAATGCGACAAATCTATGAAAACTCATACAAAGGCACATACGAATCAAAACTCATAAAATACGAAATGGGATATACAGACGGATTAGAAATAGAGTTACAAACCTCGTGATGTGGTCAGTTTCCTTTAATTTAGCCTGGAACACCGAAAATCTCAATTTGAGCTCCGAAACCCTAACTCTTCCTACTCGATTCCGGCGCTCTTGCCACAAATTGAAGCTACCAACGCGCTCTAGACATGGAATGTGGCAAGATGGTGAAGAGAAATCAAGAAAAGAATGAAAAACAAAATGTGTGTGTGTGTGGAACAGAGGAGGAATGAAGGAGGAGAAGGAGAAGAGAACGTAAGAAAGAGGGGGTCAGCTCCCCTTTTTATAAAAGTGGGGATAAAATTATCATTTTGCCCCTGATTACTTAAGAAAAGAAGCTTCCAGAAGATGGCAGTTCGATCTTTTCGCACGGTTCGATCGATCGATCATACCCTTCGTTCGATCGAATGATGTTTCGTTCGAACAAAGTCAAGCTTCGTTCGATCGAGAATTCTCGAGCTCTCTGAAAAATCTGGTACCCTTGGTTCGATCGAACGAATCAAGCTTTTGTTCGGCCAAATCCCATTCGTTCGAACGAACCTGACTATTCGTTCGACCAAATGCTTCTCACCTTGAGTTTTCTCTTGTGCTCAAGTCCCTGATCAATTCCCGACATCTATCATCATTCCTTGATCAGGAATTAATGGAAGGTAGACACACATTACTTAAGGACACTAAGGTCCCATCATTCCCATTCTCTGATGCCTACTCACATCACTAGGGTAATATATAAAGGAAGGTTCTCCATCAAAGAAAGGATTCGAGATCTTCAGCATTTAGCCTTCCACTGTTGCCTCTACTCATTGACATTCCACTCCCGTCCCCATCATTCCTATTTAGCACATCCAATAAAGGGAACCTCTTTCTTTTGTATTGTACTCCGGTTCGCTTACCGAAATTCACTATACATTTTCTCATCATATCTAACTTAGGTATCAGAGTTTTTTCACTGGGATCTCCATATGACTTGACTCCGAGCGTGTTATTATCTTACAGCGATTTTGAGGTGATGCTCTGTAAGGGAGGATCCGACCAACAATTCCTTCTGGTGAGGATCCGATGACGCAATAACCATATTCGAATTCACATCTCAACAAAAATAATTAAATAAAATATTACAATAATAATAATATATTTAATACTAATTCCTAAATTTATTGCATATTCATTAATAATATTAATAATGTAATTCTAAAAATATTATGTTATTTTATTTATTTATTACATACAAAAAAATTTTTGTCCCTATTTAATTACATATTTTAGATATTATTGTCTAAATTATTATTATTACTATAAAATTAATTAATAAATAAATATTATTAAATTTAAAACAAAATAATTTTTGTAGTAAATTTTTTTTAAATTTAAAAAAAATTATTATTATTACAAAATAATTACTGTCTATTATTAGAATTAATTTCAAATAGTAAAATAATATTATTAATAAAAAAATTAATCAAAAAATAAAATTAAATAATTTTAAATTTATTTTTATATTAAAATAAAATTTAATTAAAATAAATAAATTTTAAAAATTTTATAATTAAAGGAAAAAATTGGACATGACCCAAGGACGCGTGCTTCGAGATGTGCTGCATACACCTCTGACTAGAATCCCTCACCTCAAAAAATATAATTTATTTATTTATTTTTTTTGCTTTTAATGATTGTTTTTTTTATAATACAATTTTAGAGCTTTCGTAACATAATTGTTATCGTTCTTCTTTAACATATAATATTAAATATAATTTTATAAATTTAAATAATTTATAATCTATTCTATCACAATTTTATATTTAAAACATAAATAATAATAAAATAAATAATATATAAAATAATATTTCAAATATACCTAAAAAAATATTGATGAATATTAAAAATTTGATCATCGATGAAGCTTATAAATCGACTGTGGTAGCTTCATCGGCTGTGGAAAAAAATATTAAAAAGTGAAGAAATTTTGGGGTTTGAGTTAAGGCAAATAAAATAAAGAGTATTTTAGGAAATATAATTTTTTATGAAAGATATTTTAATTTTAAAATAATAATATAAATTTTTTTTAATTAAAAATTTATTTAATGAATATTTTTGAATTAATAATACGTTTAACGGTTATTTTTGGTTAATTCCCACTTTCTTTTGCAGTATTACAAACGATAATAATACAAGATCGCTTGATTCCCATCCCACGCACACTCAGTCTCAGTTACGATTCCCAAACTCGCCGTGCGGCCAAAGAGATCAACAGCTATCGATCCTTTGGCACCGCCGGTTCAATAAATTTTCCGTCGCAGTGATTTATGATGGAAAATTTGTTGGATAAACAATTGCTAACTGCACATATAAAACCGGCCTATCGTCGGTTCTTTTGTTTAAAAGCTCATTTGTCACTGGTTTATTGTTTGAATGAAATTTCAGTGAGGTTGACCGATTTGAGATTCTTTCTGTGAATTTTATTTTTATTTGGTGATCTTTTTGTCCTTTGAGATCTGTTCTGTGTTGCATGAAGTAGAACTAGTTGTCATGGACAGTATTTGTTTATCTTTGAATGAATTATAAATGAAATAATAGTGAAATTTATGCTATATTTGGTCAAGTTTTTATTTTTATTAGACGTGAACAATTGTGGAAATAGGATTTCCAGCGCTAACCTAAACCAAACTGACCTTGAACTGTCAGTTAGCTGTTTGGTTTACTTGAGTTTTGATATGATTGGCAGTTCAGTTTCGCTGCGAAACCATAACATAGAGGTTAAGGGGCGGTTTGGTTTGTGCCAAATCAAAATGAACTGTCGATTGTAGTCTGCTGGTTGTCACTGACTCTGGGCACATAAATTCTTCAGAGTATCTGTTATTGATTCTTTCGCATCAATGGATAAAATGCAACCATCATCCTTAAAGAACATAAGTGATATTAGTTTTGATGTGATGCACAAAGATTTTCGCCAAAACATTCTCAGTTGACTTCCAGCCCGATGGTTTGCATTAGCAGCATGTGTTAGCAAATCTTGGAGCAAAGTGTGCAACCATATTCTCACTCGCCCAAAATTGCTTTGGCTTCAATGCTTGTGCTCGCATCAGTTCACTTTCTTTGTGGAATAGTGTATTTTGTTAATAGATTTCAATTCAAACTGACATCTGACAAGATTTAAGAGCCTTGTTTGATTTCAAGAAAATATTAAGGGAAAAGAATGGAGAAATTGTTAAATTGAGTGCTTTGAAGCTGAATATGGGATTTTGTGTTATAATTAATAGATTGCTCCACAAGAGGTTCTGGATATGGTTCTCTTGAAGCCCATTCGACCACATTATACCATTGCAAATGCTGGCAAAGAATTTGGCTTGAAAAGGACTCTCAAATGTGTATGAGTTCTCATTACTTTTTAATTGCTTCAGTATCTTATCTTGTTTCTCACTTTTAAGTCTCGCTCCCTCTCCCTCTCTTTTCTCAATTCACGCATAAATATTATGCAGTGAGTCAATTTTTTGGGATCTCAAATGTGTTGTGCTTTGTAAATTTTTCATCCCAAATGTCTATCTAGAATGGTGTGATGGGAACTGTTTAAAAGCAATTGGATATTCATCTTTTTTTTTTCTTTGGCCTGTTAAGCTACAAAAAAGCTTCTATTAAATTATTTTCTATTGAAGAAAACTTTGATAGTCATCATTTTTTCTACAAAATGAAAATAATTTAAATTTGGATTTATAAAACGATAATATATTATCAATTTTGTTTTTGTTAATTGATATTTTGTTAAAAGAAAAATTAAGAATGAGATGATATTTTCAATTATCTAGTTTAAAGCATAATCATTTAGAGGTAGAATAGAAGAATGCATAATTTGGATTTCTATTTGTGTGAATTTCTGAGAATTCTTTCCATTTCTTGGCACTCTAAACTGCTTTTCTTGGTGCCAAAATTGGATAGGCTGAATAAACAACTGAATTACTGTGTTATTCTAGATGGATATGAAACATGCAATGTGTGATGTTTTACATGGTGTTAACTATTTACATTTTTAGATGGGATACTGAAGTTATATTAGATAAGTACATTTTAAATTATTGAAGCAATCTAACCTTTGATTAATTCTTCATTTATATCAGGCATCTAAGGTGACAATGATTGATCAATTTGTGATGGATATCAGGAATTACACTAGCACTGTTTCAGGTTGGACATAACCAATTGGGATTATAATGCTTGGAGTAAGCTAATATTCTGCCCCTTGCTTGCCTATTTTATTCTGCTTTTCCATACGAGAGTGAAATAATTTGTTTCTACTGCTAATACAAATGTTGCTGATGCTAGAGGAAGAAGGTGTGGACCAAAACAAGTCATCGAAAAATTGGGTTAGTATTGCTCAATTTAAAATTTCATGTTTTATCCATTTGTTTAATTGTCTTCGCTAGGAAAAGAGTTACAATGGTTTGAGATCGTAAGTTGTTGCTAGACAAGGTGGAAGACAACGAATTACTTGATAATTTTTAATCTCTAAGAGTCAGTAAATCATCTATGCCTCATGCTACTGTTTAGGTTAATTGATATGGGGATTCATCTTCTAGAAGTACAATATAACTATGTTTGTTTGTTTTTTGCATTTAATAAAATTTTCAGTTTACTCTACACTAGTCCTTCTTGGAATCCTAGCATTGTACGTGCCATTTTAAAATTAACATATTTTTTTCCTTGCAACTTGAATATTTTTTTTTATGACATAAATGTCAGAAAAGAGTTTTAGAGATATATTCTAAGTATCTTATGATGCTCTCATTCATGTGGGTTTGACATTTGGATATGTATGTAGTTGACAGATCGCTGAGGGTCTATTTATTTTGTGCACCAGATTTATACTGTTTCTTGTTAATTTTGATGAATTTGCTATATGACAAGCTTATGCGTACTCAATTGTAGTTTACAAGATCCCAAATTGCAGATTATGCGATGTCTAAGAAAGCTGTCATTGTGGGTGATGAGAAAGCATGTTTCTTGAACAGGAGTTTCGATGATTTGAGAAATCACTGCCAAAGTTCCAAATACAATTGTGATGCTGTTGCTCTTGTATTTGTGAGTGATAAAGATAAGCCTCGTGGTATTTATTTATTTGTTTATGTATTTGTTACGTTATTTGCTTATGCCTCAAGCTAAATAACAGTTTAAATTGCTAGCAGGCACAACTTCACAAGAAAGGGTACAAATAATTATAGTTGTTATTGTGTCTTTGAAAATTTTCAACCTCAACTTTGCATCATCTCAAATTGTGAAATTAAGATAAGTGCACCTTTCAGTAGGCCTACAAAAAAGCTGATTTTATGGGCTTCAAATAGATGCTTGAGAAGCTAGTTGAATTGTTGAAAGTTTATGTACATCAAGACCTATTCATTTTATGTTTTCTATTTTGCCAATGTTTTTTCGTTTTTTTTTGGGATCATGGGAATCTTGCTTTGGTTTCATTCGTAGCTTGCTTTTTAAGTTTGAAATCCATGTTTGAAGTTATTTTATGATACTTGTCCTTAAGCCTGTTATTTTATGGTACCTTTCCTTAAGCCTTTTTATATTTCCTTTGCTATATTGTTGATATATATGAGCTAGAATAATGAAGGATTTACTTTGTATGTTATGTGGCACAGTAAGGTTATACTACTTGGATATATTATGAGCAATAATAATTTTTTATAACACTTTACATATTATTTCTCTGTCCTTTCTTTCGTTTTTTTTTTCTCTTTTCTGAAAAAACTCCAGTTCATGTCTTTATCAGCTTCATTGGCTTCTTATGCTATTATTCAAGCCATGGTATCTTCAAAATGCTTCTTTGTTTCTTCTTCTTTGTTTACTGTTCGTCACATCTTCCTATTTTGATTAATCTTGTTTCGCTTTCTTGCCATCATTTTGCTGCTATGCTTTGTATATTGGTAATATCATTTAACAATTCTTTATTGTCTTTAGTTAGTACTTCACAATTTAAAGCTATCTTTCTTTTGTGTATTCACTTCTATTTTGTCTAATGCTACTGAATGTTGCACAATTATTGGTTTGCTTTACTTAATCAGGTGCAGGGGAAATTCAATTCCATCTTGCATTATCAAAAGGCGTATCAGCAATAGGTCCTAGGCACAAGGCAATTTTTGTTATGATCATGTTACATGGCCCACAGCCAGTAAACAAGGTCAGCAGGAGACTCTAGATGGTCAACAAAGTCTAGATCATATTTATGCTACTTATATTTGCAACTTAAATATCTGTGGTTAATTTTTTATGATGATTCTTAGGGATTTCTTTCCTTTACATTTAGAAATAAATTTTATGGATTTATAACCCTCAGGTCCTTTGGTCATGTTGATTTTTTTTTTCCAAATGAAGTATTGGTTTTGTTGGAGATATAACTTATTTCATGATGTACTGGCAATAACGGAGTCTGATTAGGTGTTTTGGCTTAGTTTTGGAGTACAAGGATAAATCTGGAATTGCAAATTCTCTATTTTTGCTCTACTTCGTTAATCTATTGAGTGATGATGTTTGTTGCTGGTAACGTGTTGTCAACACCTAAAAAGTAAATTACCTTACTTTCAATAATTTAACCTTAGGGAGCATAGGTAAGAGTCGATCTCACAGAAAGGGTGGTCAATCAAATATTCAGTAGTTATTATATTAAATCAACCAGAAAATAAATTTTAATTAACTTAATAACTCTAATAAAATTGAATGTGAAAAATAAAGGAAAGAGGGGTTGAATATTGATTAAACTAATGAATGAGTTAATTTAATTAACCAGATGACAAAATTAACAAACGAAAATCAATATAACTAAAACTTTAGTTCTATGTTCAATCTCACCCTCAAGACTAATGGAAACGTTATTTTACTCTTTATGAAATTAACCCTTGATAATAATAACCTCTATTGTCTAAAATTTCCCTTATTTTACTAATGAAATAACCTCTCCATTAGCATCTAACCACTAGATAATCCAGAACAAGTTCTCTAGATTTAATATAATGGTAGCATTAAATATAAGGAAAGTAAGTTGATCATAGCAACAATCACACATGTTCGGATTATTTAACTTAGAACATGTTATTTGTAATGATTAAAACAAAAACTTGCCTAAAATCATTATCACTACTCGCTACTTGTATCACATTCTTAAATCTAGTAGGAGATATTGATTCACTCAACCTTTAAACATAAGAAATAAGTAAAACAGAATAACATGAATTAATTTCATTAAGAAAGAAAAGAAATAACATTACACCATCAGCACGTGATAAGGACTTGAAATCCTTATGATTTGAATTCGAAAGTTTAGCTTGATATGTTAGAAATAAAAATGTATTCTAGTTTATGTATGCTGTCAGTCCCCTCAAAATAAACCCTAAAGGCCCTTTAGATTATTCAGGGCACGTATACAACTAATTGATTTCAAAGTAGATTAAGTCAAAGATTGCTAAATCTGTGTCGTATTTTGAGAGTTAATTTCAGATTTGAACCTAACGTAATTTGGACTTGGGCTTTGTATAAAAATTGGAGCGCTTTCTCTTAACTTTCTGGAGGCTTTTGAATCGCCTCACTCCAATAGATATCTCTAAGTTATGGCCCAAATATGACTATTGCCTAATTAGATTCCTAATCCAGATTGGACTAAGATTCCGATATTTTCTTTGATTTGGAAACAATGTTTGAAAACCCAACTGAACTTGGATTTGAATGGTCCAACCCATTTTGGAAAGCTTAGAATGTTTACTTTAAAATCTCTGAAGGCCACTCTTATGTTCTGGAGCTCAATGATGATCAAAATCTTGCAAAACACATCAGAGGTTAAAATCATAAAAGGTTCCCTATTTTATATAAGGAATCTTTTAAAAGTTTCCAAGACATGCTTAAGACACAAATATGAGTCCAATAAGCATATTAAGGCATAAAAATATATCAAAAGACTATAGAATAAAGGGAATTAAGTTATAAAATTATGCACTTGTCAAATTCTGCCACACCTCCTCAAGCAAAACAGAACCTAAAATAAAAAAAAAATCCTAATTTTCTAGTAATCATAATTACATTTACCATATGTAACAAGCTTTTAAAACCTTGCCCTAATGGTTGAGTTGTGTCTTGTGACGGCTTTCAGAAGATATATCCACAAAATGTTCTACTCTAAACATCACACAATCAACTAAAACAAGCACACCATCACAAACAAAAACAAAAATAAGTGGTTGTAATCAAGCTCATGAAAAAGTCTTCATAACATTGATATCAAACTCAAAATCGACAAAGTCCTCATGATCAATCAATCATGCATCAATCTCTACTTTTATTGTCCCACATGCCCTTAGATAATTTACGCAAATTCACAACCAACACAATTAAACTATTCCACATTTACTCGTAATCATCTCTTTTATCTACAAAAGCAAGACATCATCATACTTTAAATAATTTAACAATTTTAAGGCCATATAACTCATTCTTCCCTGAGCTCTAACTAGTCTTTTACATGAATGTTAAATTTGTGATGAAATCATCCGATTACTCAACCCCTTTACAAACTTAAAATGCATTGCATACTCTTATCTCAAGACACTGTTTGATATGAAATTCAACACAAGTTACTATACACTTTAAAACATTAGAGTAGTTTTTATTTTTTTCTTCTTTTTTCCTTTTTAACATATGTTAGATTACGCACAAATATATCTTGCTCGTTCTTAAAATGAAAGGACTCTTACAAGGTTAATGTTTCACAATTATCCATATTAAGTCGTAAATTCAAACAAACTTCTCTAAATCATACATTCCAATAATCTTTATCAACTGACACTCTTTCAATCTCACTTTAAATCTTATCAAAGCTCAAGTTAAACATCAATGAAAGGGAAAAAATTTCACTGCTTTGATTACTAACACATACATTCACTCATAAAACACATAAAGCAAGCTCACACAAAGTATTAGTCCGCTCCCACAGCTAATTCTTCATTGTCCCCAATGTAACAATATAAGGAATATCAATACACAGAATAAAATAATACACTCAATCCACTGCAAACAAAACAAAAGAGAAAAGAGAAAAGAAATTCAAATATGATATCTTGGGTTGTATCTCAAGTAGCACATTTGTTTAATGTCGTTAGGCTGATGGTATGCTGCTCCTCATTCTTCATAAATTGGGTCAACTAGTTGCATCACCTCAACATTCTCCACTGGAAAACTTTCATAAAATTATTTGAGCCTATGTCCATTCACTAGAAATACCTTTCTTGTTCCTGAGCTTTGAATTTTCATTGTACCATGATGAAAAATATTAATAACAACAAATGGACCACCCAACTAGAATGCAACTTATGTGTAAGTAACTTTAGTTGCGAATGGTAGAGAAGAACTTTTTGTCCAACAACGAAGTTCTTTCTAGAAATCATTTTATCATGAAAATCCTTTTTCTCCTTGTATATCTTAGAGTTCTTATATGCTTCCATCCTGAGCTCTTTAACTCTTACAATACTAACTTTCTTTGCTTTCTAGCCTCATCCATATCTAAGTGGCACCTTTTGATTAACTAATAAGCCTTATGCTCTAGCTCTACCAGAAGATGACATGGCTTGCCTAATACTAACCTATAAGGCGACACACCAATAGGATATAGGGTATCCTGTAGGCCTATAATGTATCATCTAACCTCAAACTCCAATCTTTCCTGTTCAGCTTGATTGTCTTCTATAAAATAACTCCCAGTTTGATACTTTATCTTGGCAAGGTGATAAGATGTGGAAACCTTATACACTACATTGTATCTCCTAAATAATGCTTCCAGCACCCTATTACAAAAATATGTGTCTATCACTAATGATAGCCCTTTGAGTTCCAAACCTTAAAAAAATTTTAGATTTCACAAAATCTGCAACTATTTTAGTCTTGGCGGCTTTAGCATCTACCCACTTAGAAACATAATCCTCGAAAATGGTGTCAAAATTTGGTAGTGTGTCATCAACACCCAAAAAATAAATTATCTTCCAAGAATTTAACCGTGGTTAGCATGAGTAAGAGTCAATCTCACAAAGAGTGTAATCAATCAAATATTTAGTTGTTATTATATTAAAACCAAAAAGAAAATAAATTCTAATGGATTAAAATTAAATATGAACAATAAAGGAAGGGTGGGTTTGAATGTTGATTAAACTAATAAATAAATTAAATTAAATTAAATAGTCAAATAACAAAATTAACAAACCGATATCAATATAACAAAAACTTCAATTCTAATTTTAGTCTCACCTTCACAACTAATGACATTGTTATTCTAGCCCTTCTAAAATTGTTAACCCTAGATAATAGTAAGCTCTATTGCCTTCAATTTGCCTTAAGTAACTAATGAAATAGACTTTCCACTAGTGTATAACCATTAGCTAATCTAAAACAAACTCTCTAGAATTAATGAAATGCCAGCATTATTAATTACAAGGAAATTAGGTTAATCAAAGCAACAATCACACAAGTTTGGATTATTTAACTTAGACCATGTTATTCATAGTGATTAAAACAAAAACTTGTCTATAATCATTACCACTATTTTCTACTTGATGATTAGGAATAGGACTATTAGGTATCACAATTCCTAAGTTTTGCAAGAGATATTCATTCAATCAACTTAATAAGCTTTATTTATTAAGTTAATCAAAATAAATATCATAAGCAATTGAAACAGAATAACA
This sequence comes from Trichilia minutiflora, assembly GCA_035590515.1. Lineage (NCBI taxonomy): Eukaryota > Viridiplantae > Streptophyta > Magnoliopsida > Sapindales > Meliaceae > Trichilia > Trichilia minutiflora. The sequence goes on from JAVXUL010137246.1 coordinate 12,311, forward strand.
TGAATTAATTTCAATAAGAAGAGAAAGAAATAACATTACACCATCAAACATGTGATACGGGCTTGAAATCCTCATAAATTGAATTAAAAAGCTTAACCTGACATGCTAGGATTCATTTGTTGAGAAAAGTAATAAATCATTTATGTATACTTGTAAATTAGAGGACTGGAACTCAATTGTGATCAAATCCCTGCAAAATACTTCAGATGCCAAAATCATAGAAGTTGGAATTTCCATATATATTTTGTAAGAAATCATTTCCATATATTTTTGTGAGAAATCATTTAAAGCTTTCCAAACATGCCTAAAATATGAATCCAGTAAGGATATTATGGCATAAAAACATATCAAAAGACTATAGAATAAAGAGAATTAACTTATAAAATTGTGCACTCATCAATTTTTTTAATATAATAAGTTATATATATCAGAGTGAGGCGATTCAAAAGATTTCAAAGAGCTAAGAAAAGCGGATACAACTTTTATGAAAGGACCAAGTTAATTATGTTAGTTTCTAAGTCCAAAATTAGCTCACAAAGTATGACATCATTTAATAATCTTTGACTTAGTCTACTTTAAAATCAATCTGTTGTGTACATGTCCCAAACACTACATAAAGGTCTTTTATAGTTTCTATTTGGGGCTGATAGCATGTATAAACTAGAACTCATTAAGTCTTATTTCTAACATGTTAGACTAAACTTTTGAATTCAATTCATGGGGAATTTGAGTCTCTTATCACATATTGATGGTGTAATGTTATTTATTGTCCTTCTTATTAAAATTAATTCTTGTTATTCTGTTTTAATTGATTAACTAAAATAAAACTTGTTAGGTTGATTGAATGATATCTCTTTCTAGACTTAGGAATTGCGATACTTAATAATCCTATTCCTAATCACTAAATAGCAAATAGTGGTAATAACTATTGATAAGTTTTCATTTTAATTAATATAAATATTATGGTTTAAGTTACATAATCCGAACTTGTGTGATGCTGCTTAGATTAACCTAATTTTTTTGTACTTATGTTGCCATTATATAAAATCTAGAGAGTTTGCTCTACTTTATCTAGTGGTTAAACTCAAGTAGAGAGTATTTCATTAGTTAATTAAGAGAAATTTCAGGTAATAAAGTTGATTATTGACTTAAGTTAATAATTTCAAATGAGGTAGAATAACGTTGCTATTAGTTGTGAGGGTGAGATTGAGATCCTATTTGGCCAGAGTTTTTTTTAGCTTAAAAGTTGAAAAGAAATTCTTGTATAAAAAAAGAGGTTAACAATTTAAGATGAAATTATTTGATAAATATTTTATAAAAATTTTTTTGTTTAATATTTTTTATGAATAATTTATTTGACAAAATGATTTAAATAAGTCCTACTTTTAGTTAAATGGTAAAAATGGATTAAAAAATTTATAATATTCTAAAAAATAAGAGTTTAAAAAAAAAGAAATAAAATCTCTTTTTTATAACTTATTTATTTATATATACATATTAAAAAAAATTACTTTGAATTTATAAAAAATTAATATTTGACTAAGCTTCTCTTTATAAGAAGAAGAAGGTAAGTTGAAAAAAAACTCACTTAAACAAAAACTAAGTTTTTTATATAAATAAAAATTATATTTAAATAATTAGAGGATAATAAAAAAAATTAACATTTACAATAAAATAAAATTAAGCACCCACCTGCAGCCTGCAAGTTGATTGTGCAAAAGTCTGAGAAGCTGCACCGTGGCAGGCTGAGTCGTTAGCCATGAAAGCATCAGATATTTGAATAGATCGAAAAAAGATAAAAAATAAAAAATAAAAAATAAAAAATTAGGAACACAAGATCGTAAGCCCCGTTCTGTTGGTTTGTACAAACCATGTGGATAACTGTGTGATCGGCCAAGTACCCAAGAAGGGAATTTAACGGCTCCGCACGCGTCTCAGCCGCCCGCAACAACTGCAGGAAAATTCCCTCTCATGAGAGCCTCCCTTTTCAGGGGCTGCATCTCTGCAAATTATGGCCCGGGGACTTTCCTAGGCCCAGTCTAGCACAAAACTAGATAGTGGCCCATCCACATCGTCTTGTGCTCCCACATGCGCCGTTGGAACAAGGATTTATAAACTTCAAGTTTATGATTTTTCTAATCGATGTGGGATATAAATGTAGGACTAAATTACTTTTTTGGAGCTAAGCTAAACCGCAGATGGGAGAACCCATTGTGAGGCTGAGGCGATGCTCATGAAATTCCACTATAAAGCTATATATAGATCAACGACTGTTGACCCATCTTTAAACCCTAACGATAGAATTAAAATCAAAATATCGATTGAATTGAAATGAAAGAAAAAATAAGGAGAGGATATGAAAATAAAGAGAGTAAAACGGTGTACTTAGGAAGGGAACTAAAAAAATATTAGATTTACGTTGTTGTTGCGGGTAATCAAGGCAAGGCAGGGGGAGAAATTTGTATTTCTTGAGTTCGTCTCAATTTTCAATCATGTTGAATTTTTGAACTCCAATCTTAATCCCAAATCTATTTTTACTATATCATTAAGTTTTATATCTATCTAAACAGAGAAAGATAAATCAGAGACACACATGCATATTCAAAAATTTTATATAAAGGATATAAAAATAGATAATCTAATATTCATATCTAATATTTAACATTGTGTTTTTCAAAATTTTCAAACCACACTCTACTAATTTCAATAATTTTCATTAACTTATAATGTTAAAAATTCTTAATTTTCACATACCTATCATGTTTTCCTTTTTTTTTTTTTTTTTTTTTTTTTAAAAGCCAATGAAAAAAACAGAAAACAATTTAAAAGAAGGGTCTTAATAGTGTAAAGTAAAATTA
>JAVXUL010137257.1:0-15168 GCA_035590515.1 Trichilia minutiflora
GGTTAGCAATCATGATTCCTCTTAGTGTTCATCAATTCTAGCCTAGGGTTTGGTTGAGAAAAACTTACATTTATGCATGATTTAGGCCATAGAACCTACAAGCATGTCGCCTTGGGGTTCCCCGATGTTTTTTGTTAAGAAGAAGGATGGAACTCTGCGGTTATGTATTGATTATCGGCAGTTGAATTGGGTCACTATCCAAAATAAATATCCACTATCCAGGATCGATGATTTATTCGACCAGTTATAAGGGTCGAGTGTGTTTTCAAAGATTGATCTGAGGTTTGGGTATTATCAATTACGGATTAAAGATAGTGATGTGGCCAAGACAGCTTTCCAGACTCGTTATGGTCATTATGAATTCCTTGTAATGCCATTTGGGTTAACTAATGCCCCAGCTGCATTCATGGATCTCATGAATCGCGTATTCCATCCTTATCTCGATAAGTTTGTGATCGTCTTCATCGATGATATCTTAGTTTACTCGAGGACCAAGAAGGAACATGCTCAGTATCTGTAGATTATACTACAGATACTTAGAGAGAGAAGACTGTATACAAAGTTTTCGAAATATGAGTTTTGACTTCGAGAAGTGGTATTCTTGGGATATATAATCTCGAGAGAAGGAATATTTATGGATCCTCGTAAAGTTGAAGCTATTGTACGATGGGAATGACCTAAGAATATTACAGAGATTAAAAGTTTCTTGGGATTGACAGGTTATTACAGAAAATTTATTGAAAGCTTTTCTCTAATAACTGTCCTATTGACACGCTCAACGAAAATGGATGTTAAGTTTGAATGGGATGAGAAATGTGAGCAATGTTTTCAGGAATTAAAGAATCACCTCACCTCAGGTCTAGTGTTAACACTACCTATTCCTATAGAGGGATATGTAGTATTTAGTGATGCTTTCAGGTAAGGACTGGCTTGTGTCTTGATGCAGAATGGGAAGGTAATTACCTATGCTTCTCAAAAACTCAATAAGCATGAGGAGAATTACCCGACCCATGATCTAGAGTTGGCTGCAATAGTCTTTGTCTTGAAGATTTGGAGACACTACTTGTATGGAGAGAGGTTTTAGATTTTTACCGACCACCAGAGTTTGAAGTATTTGTTCACTCATAAGGAATTGACCCTTCGATAGAGAAGATGGCTTGAACTGATAAAGGATTATGATCTGGTGATCGACTATCATTCAGGGAAAGCCAATGTGGTGGTAGATGTCTTAAGTAAAAAGACTTCAGTGACAGTGGCGTATATTCGATCAGCATACTTTCTATTGTTACTGAAATTGAAAAGCCTATAAGTAACATTAGAGTGCGATCATGATGGCTCGGTGTTAGCTAGTTTTATTGTGAGACTGACTCTACAAGACCAGATAAAAGAAAGACAGATGTAGGATCCAGAGCTAATGAAAGTTTGTCAGAGAATTATGAATGATAATGCTGGAGATTTCTATATCTCGCAGGATGGAGTCTTAACATTGAAAGGTAAGGTATGTGTACCCTTAAATGATGAATTGAGAAAGGTCATCCTGGAAGAAGTTCACTATTTAGCTTTTGTAATGCATCCTGGTAGCACAAAAATGTACAGAACCATCAAGGAGAGTTATTGGTGGTCTGGAATGAAGAAAGACATTACAGAATTTGTTGTCAGGTGTATGACATATCAGCAAGTTAAAGCTAAACACTAGAAGTCGATAGGGACACTTCAGTCACTACCCATACCAGAATGAAAATGGGAATATATCACTATAATTTTGTGGTAGGACTATCACGTACTCAAATTAGATATGATGTAATATAGGTGATTGTGGACAGATTGACTAAGTCTGCACACTTTCTACCCATCAGAACTAAATGTCCAATTGAGAAGCTGATAAAACTATATATGGCAGAGATTGTAAGGTTGCATGAAGTACCTGTGACAATTGTGTCAGATCAATATTTCTGTTTTACATCTCGCTTTTGGCCTAGTCTTCAGAGAGCTATAGGTACAAGGTTGAATTTTAGTTCAGCTTTTCACCCTCAGACGGATGGACAATCAGAGAGAACTATCCAGATACTAGAAGATATGTTAAGAGGGTGTGTACTAGAGTTTCAAGGAAGTTGGGATCGATATCTACCATTAGCTGAATTCACCTAAAACAACAGTTATCAATCTAGCATAGGAATGACACCATATGAAGCTCTGAATGAAAGAAGGTATAGAACTCCTTTATAATGGGATGAAGTAGGCAAAAGGAAGCTAGACAATGTTGAGTTAATTGAAGCCACTATAGAGAAAGTAAAGATTATCTGAGATAAATTGAAGACAGCTCAGGACAAGCAGAAGTCGTATTCGGATAATAGAAGAAGGGATCTATAGTTTGATGTTAGTGAGCATGTGTTTCTAAAGGTTTCACCCTGAAAATGAGTGATTAGATTTCAAAATCGAGAAAAGTTTTACACGAGATTTATTAGACCATTCAAAATCATTGAGTGGATTGGTCCAGTGGCATTCAGGTTGGAGCTACCGTCAGACATGTAGAGGATACATGATATCTTTCATATATCCTTGTTGAAGAAGTATGTTCCCGATCCTTCTCATGTTATTAGGTTGCCTCCTATTGATTTGAGAGAGGATTTGAAGTATGAAGTCCAGCCAATTGATATCCTTGATTGTTAGGAGCGGACATTAAGGAGTAAAACCATTCCAATGATAAAAGTTCTGTGGAGGAGTAATACGATTAAAAAGATAACTTGGGAGCCTGAGCTTTAGATACAACATCGGTATCCCCATCTTTTTCAGTACTGAGGTATGTTGAATTTTGAGGACAAAATTCTTTTAAGAGGGGTAGATTTGTGAACCCCATGTTTAAACCTCGAGGGTATACTTGTAATTTTTCTCAATCACTATTCATGTATTTGCATCCCTCATGCATATTAATGGCTCATCAGCACGGTTTCAGGATTATATTTGAGATTTTGTTAGCTAGGAAGAGTTTGAGAGTGTAAACTCAGAGACCCCATTAGTATTCTTCAAAATTTGGGGAGGATTCAAGTGAAATTTTTTAATTGTGGCGGGTTAGATCGATCGAATAGGGTGATTCATTCGATCGACGTTTTGAGGACTCCTTGAAAAATTTGTGGCTTTAGATTCGTTTGAACGAATAAAGAATTCATTCGACCAAAAGACATGTTTGTTTAGTCAAAATACATGCCTTGTTTGAATGAATTGGGATTCGTTCGATCGACAAAATAAAAGCTCCTTAGAATTTTTGAGTGTTGAGGAATTCATTCAAATGAACCCTGGTTCATTGGATCAAAGTGGGCAGTTCATTCGAACAAACTAAGATTTGTTCGATCGAATTGACTTAAAATAATGATTTTGCCCTCTTCTAGAAGTTTCTCCTTAAGAAAACTTAAGGGCAAAATGGTAATTTCACCCTTTTTTATAAATAGGAGGCTAAGACCCCAAATTTCACATTATTTCTTCTTTCTCTTCTTCTCTTCCTCTCCCCTATATTCTCCCGTCTGTCCATCTTTGCCATCACTCGAGTTTTGCTATATTTTTTTATTTCTCTTCACCTATCATCTGTATTCCTCACGTCTAACAACTTGGGAGTTTTGATTTGATGGCAGAAACATAGGAAACAAAAAGAGCATCTAGGGTTTCAAGAGAACAATTTAGGGTTTTATCACTTTCGCTCGAAATCGAGAAAAACTGACGATACCATGAGGTTTGAAGTATCATTCCTAACTAGTCTGTATATTTTATTTCGTATTTTAGCCAATTTTTGTAATATGGGTTTTATTGTACATTCGTATAGATTTCGATAGATCTATCACCCAGATTTGAGCTTTACTCGTTATTCGAGTTGTAATAAAGTCAAAAAAATCATAGGATGTTAAAAATATAAATTTAGAGAAAATGGGTGAATGTGAACAGTAATAAGAGTTACTGTTTCAGAGAGTATGTGGGGTCTGTAAGTCTAAACTTCGAAACCAAGTCAAAATACGCTAGTGCGGCTATAATGTGCGTCAATGTCAATAATGTATGGGTAATTAGATGAATAACGAGGGTTTTAATCGATTTCACATATTATCAAATTTAGGAAAATTGGGGTTAGCATGCATTTCACGAATTCGAGTCTCATACATAGTTTGGAATGTATATTGATATATGTATATATATATATATATATATATTTAGATACTTGTGATTAGGCGATGGAGCGTGAGCGAGGTATTCACGTACCGATTCAAGAAACGAGGAAAATTAGGGAGCGTATACCCTCCCTAAGTTGTGAGTGGACTATTTCTGTTTTTGCTATTGTATTTAAAACTTACTTTTATAACCGCATTGATATGCCAGTATTTTTATATAGTGATTTGTCTGTTGTTTCTGTTTATGTGAAATATGTATATGTTTTATATGAATGATGACCGTGGGCCAATTTATGATATTGTTCACCCCTTGATGATGTTTATATATATTTTGATTTATTGCAGATCGAGTTGTCTGATGTTTAAATTGATGAGATGGCCAATGGGCCAGATTTTTATACTTATTGTGATGACGGCCATGAGGGTCAAGATATTATTAGTGATGACGACCATGTGGGTTGGGATTGTTACTGTAGCTACAGGGTATATTGTAGCCTGGGGAAGAGATCACTTGGAGGTGGTCCCCTAGGTGAGTGCGGTATATGATAACCTAAGGTCAGCTTGACAGAGAAGTCACCTAGACGAGTCTAGGAAACTTCACAGGTGGGGGTTGTTATATGGTGATATGTTATTGTGGTGAAAATGTGATATGACCATCTATGAGTCTCATCGAGGATAGGCACAAACTTCACCACGTGACTCCTCGAGGCAACGTCAGTGGTGGGCTTATTTTATAAAAACGATGCATATTTTACCCTTTGTATTTAAAACATCCTTTTATTAAATTAGCATTATTTTGTTTGAATATAAAACTCACTGACGATCTCGGGATACCCAAGGCCAGGGTGATCGTCGAGAAATACAGCCAATCCTATAACTTTTGAAATATGATTTGAAGTTTTCAAAACTAAATAAATTCCTTTTAACTGAATTGTTTTATGATGTGTTTTCCTATTTATGAATTGGATAATATATATATAGATATTTTTAGTTCACTCACATAGTATACTCTCATATACTCACCCCCTCACCCTCCAGTTTCAGGGTAAGCAAGAAGATACGAATTTTGGTTGGGTGGTGATCGCTCCAGCTGCTTAAAGTATCAGGTATATGATAAGTCAACTCACTCAATCTTGTTTACAGTCCATTGAAGTCTGTTGTTTCAGTTTATTTTATTTTGTTTTGTTCATGAATCTTTTATGAAATACAAATGAATTTGTAAGAAATATTTATAGTATATTTTGGGATAGATTAATTCCCACACATATGTATATTGATAAACTTTTATGGATTAATTTAAATATTTTGAAATGTTTGTGGATTGCTTTGAAATGATTCGGAGTTTGGTTGTTTGAGAGAAAAATTAATGAAAGTGTTTTATTTATAGTCGATATAGGTTTTGTAAATGCCTTACAGGCTTATAGGGTATATTTTGTGTGATTGGATACATCTTGGATGTCTATTACGATTGTCATGTGTGAGACCCACAGGTTAGGACGTGACAAATCATCTTAAGATTTATACTTACACTATACACAAAGATCTTGACCAAAATAAGTTGGGATTGATTTTCTCTTGATTGTGCACGGGATTCTCCTCTATAATTCTATCTTTCTATAACCATCCATAAGCAGCCTCTTTATAAGATAGTAGTAATCAAAGGTTGGACGTATGCATAATATTCATACTCCCCAAAACTTTGCAAAATTGTTATCTTTATCTTTCAAAACTAAAGCCTTAAAATTTATTTAAGTATCAAAAGGCTTTCGTTGAACCACTGATTTTTTCTTGATTTTTCCTTTGATTTAAGATATCTAAGCACTACTGTTGCAAAGGTTCGAGAGTTTAGTATTTAGGTAAAATTTTTATGCATCAATAATAATATTATATATTATTATTAAAAACTTTAAAATTATATTAAACTTACTCTGCTTAAACCAAATGCATGGTTTATCATTCATATCGTATATTTCGGTTTTGTATATCTAAATCATATTATATTAAAAAAAAGCACATGTATTCACTTTATTTTTGAATTTTTCAAAATGGAATAAAGGATATTATACTTTTATGATTTAATTAAATACATATTTTAATCTTACAAAAAGATAACAAAATTTTAAATGTATTAATTTAATTTTTAAATTAAATTAAAATAAAATAAATTTAATATAAGGGATTAACAAAAAATGACCTAATTTTATAAGATTTACTAAAAAAATATATTCATTCAAAAATGACCCACATGCTTTTTTTTGGATGAAAATACCATTTCTTCTCAATCCTTTTAATCCATCCAACACCTGTAATTCCCTTACAATTTTTCTCAAACTTAATTTCTTCAATCTTTTAATACGATTTTTGTCAAAACCTTCATTCCCAACTTAAAGAACTTACAATTTTAGTACAAAGGTTGTTGTTGTTGTTTTTGTATTTTTGTTTAGTAAAATAAAAGAATTTAGGTTTCCATCGTAAGAAATTTTAAGAGAATGAAATACTATTTATGCTTTACAGTGAAAGTATCTTACCCACACTCTAGAGTTGGCTCCCAACTCTAGAGTGTGAACAACTATTCGTGCCCAAAATTTTTTTGGGGTTTTAACATTTATCCTTGGTATTTGAATGACTAATTAAAATAAAATATTGTGTATTTATTACAGTAACTAAAGTATTAACAATTATAACACGGTTTGAAGGTTTGTGGGAACTAACGTCAAATGGTAGTGAGGTGTATACCGATGGGATAACCATAACTTGTTGTGTGGATTTGATTATCAGTTATAAGCAATTTGTCAAAATATTGTACGAGATGTATAAGATAAATCCTGTTGAGTTTAGAAATATAATGAAAGCTATATTTATGGAGAATATACTTGCAACAGATATTAATAATAAAATGAGCTTTCGAACATTCATCAATGCCAATAATCCTACTTATATTGCGAGCATGAGGGGCTATTGTCCATTGTTTGTTACCACTGAACGTGTTGGTGTTGCAGAGCATGTTAGGGCCAACGACATACAGCATTGTACTAGAAGTAAAGCTCCTGAACCTGTATTTTGATCATCTAGTAGAATTAATACACTAAGAGCATGATTCTAGTGATGATAACACAAGTCTAATACGGGAACCGAATGTATGTGAATAGTCCAAAAGTTCAACAACAATACTCTTCACCTATTCAAATTGAAGAGCCACAGAATTTTGGGTATTATAGTCATTAGTAGGAAGATGCGTAGCACGAGGAACAGGAAGAGCACGAGTATCATGACATTGAGATAAACTATAGTGATAATGTTTTTAATAATAAGGATAAAATTGACATAGAAGACATTGATGCACTCCATATTCATAGAAGTAGTCCAATAACTCAACTGTCCTCATCAAATCAGTTCATTAGATCTTTATCCCCAATTTTACAAACTACAACCATGTCAAATGATGCTTTATCAAGAACAAGAGTGGGTAATGTATGTGTCGGTTAGATTTTTAACACCAAGTAGGAATTGCATGATAAATTATATATAATGGTATTAAAAAATCACTTTAAAATAAAGGTTTGCAAGTCAAGTATAGACTGTTTTGAGGCAAAGTGTAGAGGTAATGGTTGTCAATGACGAATCCATTGAATTAAGCCTAGAAATGATGTATACTTTCGAGTAACCAGAATGAATACAGTGTATAGTTATCAAAATGAATATTTACAAGATAGTTATCGACAAGCAACCACCTGTTTAATTGGTCAATTAATTAAAGACAAGTTCATATATACCAACAGGATTTACAAGCTAAGAAATATTTCTAATGACATTCAGAGAGAATATGGAGTACGCTTATCGTATTCAAAGACATAACATAGTAAAGAAGAAGCACTAAGACTTGTAACTGGAGATCTAACTTTGTCATACAAGGCACTCCTATTGTACTGTCATGTGTTGGAGGACAAAAATCTAGGAACAATAATTGCTTTTGAAAAAGATGATGATGTTCATTTCTTATACTTTTTTATGGCATTGGTTCATGTATCCAGGAATTTCAGGGATCTTTTTAATTGCCATTAGACCTATAATTTTCATTGATGGGACCTTTTTAAAAGGTAAATATCAGGGATCATTATTTTTGGTAGTCATCCTTGATGGTAATGACTAAATATTTTCACTTGCCTTTGGTATCATTGATTTAGAGAACGATGATTTATGGGAGTGATTTTTCCAGAAGCTTCATGATGCCATTAGTTCGATAGAAGGTTTGGTATTTATTTTTGATCAACACAATAGCATAAAGAAAGGGATTCACTTGTTTTTTTAGATGCATTTCATGGTTTCTATATTTATCAAATATTTGGGAATGTCAAAGAAAAGTACAAGATGTGAGCAAAGAAGACAGATACCTTCATGCAAACATATTTTCAAGTTAGAAAAATAAATCGTGTAAGCGAGTTTAATGAATATATGACCAACTTGAGGGTTATGCATCTGTAGGCAGTCAACTACTTAAAGAACAAGGTTGGACTTCATAAATAGAACGATGTTATGACATAATGACCATAAATATCATTGAGAATATGAATTCGTTACTCAGAAATGCACAATCTCTTCTTATTGGAGCATCGATTGAATACATAAGATATGTGCTCTAAAGATAGTTTTTTAAATGTAGAGAGTTGGCTATATCAAGAGACAGACAACTGATCAAAGCAGTACAAAAAAAAAAAAATTATCAATTAGAGTTATCTCGTACAATGACTATGGATCCTATCTCAAAATGGCAATATGAAGTAAAAGAGTAGCGGAAGGTTGACATCGTTGACTTATAATTGAAAACATGTAGTTGCAGATTATTTGACCTTTAACAACTATCGTGCACACATACTCTTTCTATTTGTAGACACGTCAGATTATCATACATTTCTCTATGTTTAATTTTTTACACAATCAAAGCATTGGTGGCAGCTTACGCAGAACCTATTTAGCCAGTTAGTGATGAAATTGATTGGGTTGTACCTTCAAAATTATAGAAAATTAATATAAAACCATCTAAACAACGCATTAGTGCATCCAAGGAAACAACGAATTCCCTCCATAAGAGAAGATGTGATTAGGAGGATGTGTTCAAGATGGCATGACATAAGCCATAATTGATCTACATGTAAGAACCCAATACCCTTGAATTCGATAAAGTAACATATATGAATTGGCATAATCAACTTTGAAAGTAATCTCTATGTAATACAATCATGTATGTACTTGAATATCAACTCAATAGTTTATTTTTAATTATGTTTGGACTTGAAGCTTGATTTGGTATTGTATGCACAGAGCCTAGTTATTTGTCTATGAGTAAGCATTTAAAAATCCAGTTTAAGTACATCGGATCGAGGGAGGGGTATTTTGTTAATTTCATCTTGGGTACTGTAGCAGAGCCAATGTTTGGCCCGATTAGTGCTACATGAGAGGTTACGACGTTTTAGTTACAATGCCACCAACGATATATGAATTGGACGGTATCAAGAGTTATAAGCCGTTTTTTGCTAAAATAACAAAAAAATAATCTGATTTCTAAAGCATCATCTTTCTACGAATAACGAAATTCTTAGATCTTAACATCGATGAAAAGTTCATATACCGTGGAGTTCATCGCATTTGACGGTTCTTGATTTGGTTCAGGATCGATGAAGTTATGATAATTTCAAACATAAATTCAAAGAAAAACGATCGAAAAAGGTCATAATTTTGTCAATCCTTAACCAAATCAAGAACCGTTAAATACGGTGGACTCCACGGTATGTAAACTTTTTAATGATGTCAAGACCTAAGAATTTCGTCACCCATAAAAGGATGATGCTTTAGAAATCAGGTCACCTTTTAGCTATTTTAGCAGAAAATAGCTTTTCACTCTCAATACTCATTCAAATCGTGTGCCATTGGTGGCATTGTAACCAAAACATTGTAACCTCTCATGTGGTATCAATTGGGCCAAACATAGGCACTGCTACAGTATTTAAGACAAAATTATCAAAATACTTCTTACGTACATACTCTTTATGATGCTCTCTCTACCATGAAGATGGACAACAACATACACTTTAAAAGAACCACAAAAATTTGGCAATATGTCAATCTCTAATATAACAATGAAGCAAAAATTAACATAAATACTCATTATAAACTAGTTGCGATCGTATACCCACCTGTCCATATTCTTCATGATGTGTTGTATTCGAGGCCAAGAGTACTTGACAATTAAACTCGTCTTGGGGTTCAATGACAGTATCCATATAATATCCAAAATATGGTTGGGCTTGCTCCTCAATAGTTTTCTTAATATGGTACATCACTTCAAGTGCCTACATAAACATCAATATGTATAAATAATAACTTCACAACAAACTCAAAATGACCCAATTTGTATAAATTATCTACCAATTGTGAACAAAAAAAGTGATCATTAATATATTTGGATTAACTATTTTTCTTTAACAAATGCCATCGCAACATATGGGTTAGCTAACTATTAATTCTTTGACCAAAAATTAACCCTGTTGAAGAGATGACTTCGTACATCCAAACCTAAAAATAGAAAGATAGACCTTATTATAATATATCAAAGGAAAGTCATCAAAACGAAGAAAGTAATACATGGTCATATTGATTCAAATCAATTACATTACCTGAAAAGCAATAGGAAATCCTTCTAGATTGTACGTAACGTAACTATAGCACTTTCCTTTTCCTTGTCCATCACCCTCATGATACGCCTTTGTCCTTTTTTCCTTCATCATAATAGCATTCTTTGTCAATGCACTGTGCAGTGATCACAATGCCAGTGATTAAGATACTGAACCCTATAGATATCGGTTAAACTCATCCAAATAATTCAGAATTCGTAAGAGCCATATGCTAGACTGTATTCTATATCCTCTCTTATAAATAGTATGATCTAATAACAAGTACAATGAGAGTTTGACCGCATTCAGGTTATCTATCGTGCTAAAATCAAGATTGGTGTTAACCTACTCAATCCTCTGTAATGTAATCAAAACACTTTCACCAAAGTATAGATTACAGAGCTAGTCACTCTGTGATTGAATGGTAAGATAATCACAAAATTTCAAACTTGTTATTGACTCAAAATCCTTGCAACTAAAACTTATAAGACGATCTTCAACAATAAACCACATCACCTTAGCCAAATCGTCAATAGGCTCAATCTCGTGTTAGAACATATGATGTATTAGATTTTTTAAAAAAGACAACTCTAGTTGTATGTCAATAAAATACCCAAGGCAAGTCTGTCTGAATAACATCTGCTATTCCTCTATCAACTTCTCCCGTATCAACATAATATTGCTCAAATTAGACAATGATGTCACATTAGATTCAACGCACTCCTTATCCAATCTCTTGAAAATATACATTTGTATCTGCCAATAACACTTTGTTATATTCCAATAATAAAATAATAAAATATTTTATTGATCAAATTCTTAAAAACCATTTATTATTCTTTCAATGAAAATCTTTTTACTCAAAAACTCTTTATCATTATTTTAAATAATTAAGATTATTACCTCATATTGTTATTTTATACTTAGATAATAGTTAATTAAAATAGTGAAAAAAACATTGTAATAGCAATTAAAAATTTTCTTTTACTAATTTTATTATGAATATTTTTTTCTTACAAATATCCATTATATTTATTTTATTGTTAATTAAATATTATTAATTAAATAAATATTATTATTATTTAATTCAATATTTTGTTGTAAAATAAAACAATATTATTAATTACTTTTTTCAAAATCTATTTAATAATTAGCTATCGATTCCTTAATATAATCCCTTCATATTATTAATTAAAAATATTTTTGATAAGTCAATTTATTAACATTTCTAAATTAAATATTCTTTTAAATATGTTATAGTAACACATAAATAAATGTTATGATTATTCAAATTAAATTTTTTAAAATGTTTTAAAAATTTTTATTATATTATAATTAAAACTAAAATTTTTAAATTTTTTTAAATACTTAATAAATATATTATTAAAAACTTTAAATTATAAATTTTTAAAAATTAAATTATTATTTGTTGGTGCAAGAATTGTCCGTGGACCCTCCTCAGAATCAACTAGAAATGACTCAGCTGGTGAGGTGTGAGAGCGATGTGGTTGCAACCGGACGGTGAGTCTTTACTGAAAAATAGCTGGAAGGTAAGCTATTTCTGGCAGTACTTCACCTTTTAAGCCTGCAAAACAAAAAAACCTTTGGAGTAACATCGGATGGGATTCCCGACAGAAAAACTCTGATGCCTAAGTTAGAAAAGAGTGAAGGAAGGAAAGTAATGTAGGTTTCAACGAATAAGAACGAAAGAAATTGGAACTAGATTCTATCAAGAACTAAAGTGGAAATCACCAAGAAAGTGTTGCTAGAGAAGAAAATGCTTGGTTCCAGAAGTGTCTATTGCCAAATCTTTCTCCCCCAAAAAGGATTAGCCCCCTTTCTCATTGGAAATGCTATCTTTATATAGTGCCCCACCTGATAATGATTAGGTATCAGAGAATGGGAATGATGGGACCTCTGTCATGGGACAAAGTGCAGTTGCCTTTCATAAATATTTGATGTGTCTGAAAGTTTACAGGTCTGACACTATCACATCATCTGAAGATGGTCAGAGGATGGGACTAACGCCTTTATGGTTAATAGGTACGTAAGTAGTAGGCTAGCTGTTAGCAATCATTCTCATTTTTTGGTAGTAGGGGCACGTATCTGCTAGTGCTCTAATCAGATGCTGCCTATAAGCTGGATACAGAAGGAATCCCTACCTGGAGCAATTGTCAAAGTTGTACCAAGAGGATTGTATCTCCTAAGAGGCTAGTTTGATTCCTAGGGCGGAGAGTGTCTGGAGGCTCCAATTGCTGGATACCCGGGCTGAGGTACGTCGTTGATGATTGGGAGGAAAGTACCAGGTAAAGAAGTCCTTGAAACCTGAGACGATGAAGCTCCCGGGGTAGAAGAATACCTGGGGCGAAGGATGCCTGGGACGGTGGGATTCCTAAGGTGTAGGCCACCCAGGATGGCCAGATGTAGGCCACCTGCCACGTACCCTACTAATGGAGGATCCATGTGTTGACTACGCATTTTACCCTAAACATCTAGTCTCCTAGTTTCTGGTGTGAGATTTGCAAAGCTCGTATCAGAAAATCATGGCTGAGGCAATCTGGTTCTTTGAAAAGATTTTACGGTTTAGGTGCTCGAGATTACCTATAGGGATTCCCGATTGAGTTGGTTGGCGTGTGATCGATGTTACCTAGTCGCTGAGAACCCTCTCCGACGGAGCTGTTAACCTATTAATGATGTGTCTCCTTGGGACTTCTACATCTGTCTTCATTAACTACAGTCCATCAAGAGTTAAATCGCACATATGTTCTTAGCTGTCACTAAGTTAGTAGCTCCTCGCATTTCAAGAAAGTTTAAGTGCTAGGCTGGGGGCAAGCCATGTGTCAAAACCTTGGTGGTTGAAAACATGACCGTTCCTTGAGCCATGAGGGCATTTATAGGGGTTAGACACGTGGCTCTCCCCTGATTGTTTAGATTAACGATAAAGATCGGCCCTTCTCTCCTATAAATACCCCCCTCTTTCACCCGTCATTTTCACACTTTGGCTTCTTTTCTGCTTTTTGCTCTCTACTCTGGTGGTTTTTTCTGCTTTACTATTTTTTGCGTTTCTTGTTTGCTTCTGTTTTTTCCTCTTAGTGCTTCCTTTGCTGTCTATTTGTTTTTGTACTTTTTGTAGGTGTTTGTGGACCATTCTTCTATTTTTTGTGGATATTTTTCTCGGGACTCACGCTCATTTCTTTATCAAAACTAAAGGTATGACTTTCCTAGATCTATTTTGCTACTGCGTTTTGATATTACTTTTTTTGTCTCTGACTTGATTGGGCTTTGGGATTCTTCTGAGCAGGTAACTGAGATGACCAGGGAAAATTTGAGAGACACTGCTCGCTCAGGAATTGAGTCTTCCAGCAAGGCCATACCTATCCAAGAGAGAGGGGAGGACAACATAACTGCCTCCGAGCAGGTTCGGGCAAAGGGGCCAAATAAGGCGGATTGGCTCCCCTCAACTATTACCGAGGCAGATTTGTAGATCTACCGTTAGTTCTATAATGTTCCTGGGAGCGTAAGGCTCAGGGTTCTTAGGTTTAAAGAGGTCCCAAGTGCTGTAAGATTAGAAGAAGTGGCTTTTAATAAGGAACACCTACTGTTGGGGGTAAGATTTCCCCTTCAAGGATACTTTGCCAGGATGTTCAAGGTCTTTAGAATCCCTCCATACCAACTAACCTTGAACAGCTAGAGGGTGGTCTGTTCGTGCTAAAGACCGATGCAGGAGCTCTCGCTCCCACTTCGGATGAGGTGTTGTTCTTCTACACCCTCAAGAAAAATACCAGCCAATACCAGGGGTGCTATTAACTATAGATCCGTCTGAGGTACTAGTCAAAGATCAAAGGGAGCCCTTCCTACAATAAAGACTGGAAGGACCACTGGTTTATGGTCAGCGGAGATTTGGTTGAATCCCCCCAAGTCCCCATCCCCACTTTCTTCCAGGAACTAGGTATAACAAGTTATACTTAAGATAATTTTTATCTTTGGACTATTTTCACTGACCTTTCTGCAAATATTGGATGGGAGCAGCTGGGGATCCCGACAAGCGTGGCCAATAGCATAGAATTCCTACTTCCGATGGACGTTCGATATCTCTTGAACCCGGACTCCCACGTGATGTTTGGACTGGCATCCAAGGCGGCCTCCAAAAGCGAGCTTACTAAGGCCAGGTGATGAGTACATAAAAGTATACGTATACTAAAGTTTAAATTCATCATTTTACACCTTAAAGTATGATTAACTCTCCCCATTCATGCATATTTCTAGTTTTTAATGTAAAATTTACTTTGTTTGTAATTTTAGTTAATTTTGGTTTTTGTGTAGTGAACGTAAAATGGGCATAACTTTTC
>JAVXUL010137268.1:0-15167 GCA_035590515.1 Trichilia minutiflora
CATATACAGTGATACAATATTAAATACCCTTAAACCGATAACACGAATGGTTTCTAGGGCATACTACACTAACAGTAGTGTGAAATCAAAATAAGAATACAATCAACTAGTTCCATGGTATAACATTTATACCTACCTAGCCATGAAGATGACACTATAATTTACGATTTAAGAGCTCTCGAAGACTTATTTGAAATCCAAATACCATGAAAAGATACTTCTTATTTTATGCATATGCTCAAATCCATAAGAGAGCAAGAATTATTAAAGCAATCTTATTGCTTCCTCAGCGTGTTGTTATTACTTATTATGTATATGACTAGTGATGCCAGAGACGGAGCAACGGCATCACCATAAACTTCATCCTTCCGTCTCTGCAATAGAGTTCGCTGCGTTCTCCGCAAGCAAAGTAATAAGGCCTCCATTTCTTCAACACAAACTCAAAACCTTCTCCACCACCATCTGTAACGTTTGCAATCATCTTGGCTCTTGACAGGTTGCATGTAAGGTAACTCCAAAGACTTGGAAGCAAGTAAACACTGTGCGGAAATACTGTGTCATTTGGGGGATCGTACTTGAAAACTGTATACAAGCAACCATCGCAAGTATTATAACACAAAACATTTTGTTGGTGCGAGAATTGTCATTGACCCTCTTCACGGTCAATGTGAAATAACTCGGTTAGTGAGATATGAGAATAACATAGCCGTTATCAGATAGTGATTTTTCTTATCAAAAGGCGGCTGAAAGTGTGACTGTTCCCATGAAACTCTACCTTCAAAAATAACACTTTCGGAGTAACGTCAGGAAGGGTTCCCGATGAAAAAACTCTGATACCTAAGTCAGAAAAAATGTAAAGAAAGGTGATGCCGAATCCGACGAGCTAGAAACAGAGAAAGAAAACTGGAAATGACGAATATTTATAATAAAAGGTAGAAACCACCAAGGATGTGTCACCGGAGAAGAAAGTATTTCCGACGGAATGGTGTTGTCAAATCTCTCTGAAGTGCAAAGTGTTAAAGCAATTTTTTAAAGATCCGAAAAATGAAAGAGTCAACAGTCCCCTGCCGTTGAAAAATGATGCTTTATATAGTGCTCCTTTGACAATAACTTGGTATTGAAGAATGAAAAGGATGTGATATCTGATATGAGACAGTATGTAGTCGAATTTCATTAATAATGCTGACACATCTGCAGGTTTGCAGGCCTGACACCGTTTCATCACTTGAAAATAGTCAGAGAATGAAATAAGTGCATATATGATAGGCGACTACCTCGATAGTGGGCCTGCTGTTAGCAATCATTCTCATTTTTGTGTAGGGGGCACGTGTCCACTGATATCCTGGTCAGGGAATGCCTACAAACTGATTATAAAAGGAATACTAGCCTGGGATGATTTCCCTAAGAAACTATTCTTTTTTCCGGGATGATAAATGTCCGCAAGCTCCTACTGTCGGATGCCTAAGACGTGTCGTCGGTGATTGCATGAAAATCTTGAGAAGAAATCCTTGTTTTCTTAAGACTTGAGACGGTAGACATCCTAGGACAAAGATTTCCAGGGCAACAGAATCCCTGAGTCGAATGATAACTGGGCGGTAAAATCCTTAAATCATGACATTCCTGAAATGAAGTATACTTGGGACGAGGGATACTTGATCAGCTGTCACCTATATTGCTGATGGAATATCCACGTATCAGTCCTGTAATTCTCCCATAACACATTTTATTTTTTAATTTTTTCCTTTATTAATTTCTGGTGTTTCCTTAGCTAGCTTCGGATTATATTGCTTTAGATAACTTTGCAGGAGACGCGAAGACAAAATTTTAAAGATGGGATTCAAATATAAAACTACATATATAGAGTTAAAATTGTTTGACATATATTATGGCAATTTATCGTTTGACCAAAAATTTAAACTTGGAAGAAACTAGCTAGTCAGATAATAAAATGGAAACTTTAATACTCGCCTAAAACATCGTTGACGTAGAAAGGAGCATTTTCGAAAGCCCAGTCGCTGTAGTTGAAACCGAAATGCCAATGATCAGATCCACCTACAACGATCTTGTTAGGACCATCGTCTGCATTATTGAAGGTTTGGGAAACATTTTTTGGAGCCCATGGCCAAGTATAAGTGTAGTTAAATCCATAATACCAGCCCCTGTTTGCCATGCTTACTGTCAGCATGGAAGCTGCCGATAGAAACAGAATGAGTCCATGTGCAACAGCGAAGGCCATTTGTAAAAACTCTGACGATAGTGAAGAGATATGCTAGAATTATCAGTAATTAATGGAGATTTTGGTGTTAAAAGGGTGAAAAATATTGGTCATTCGATAGAGGAGAGACTGAGACATGGTACAGATGGAGGGTCTTAGTGAATGTTGAACGACCAGAGTGACCTCTTCGTAATTCTGGGTTGGTAAGAGAATAGATGAAAGGAAGATGAAGAAGGATTGAAGCTATTTCTGGTTATACTTCCACTTGGGTCGTAAATTTTTCTTCTTTGCAATTTCGTCAGGTTCATTGCACGCATGCCTAATCAGGAGTCAATTTCTTCTGATAGAAAAAGCTTGGTCAGTAAAAATTCTTATTATGCATGCATTTCTTCATCTCTTAGATTCTGGATACTCTGTGCTCTAATTTAATGGTACTTTTATAATAGGGAAATTAACGGAATTGACCATATTTTGTGATCCATTTTTAAAATTAACCACATTGTAAAAATTATTTTAAATTAAACCAAAAATCATAATTAAACAATAATGCCATTCATGACCTACTTGGAGAGATTAATGGAAAATCAAAGTTCACAGTCCTAATTTACTTGTAATTTTTACACATTTAAACAAAAAACTTGCGATTTTCAAGTAAATTACTTTTGTTCAAAGCCAAACCCAATTTTCAATCGAAAACTGGTGAAAGCTAACGTTCCCGATGGTGGAATAGTGCATTCAATTGCTGGAATTTAATTGTCAGAATTTCTAAAAAATCAATGAAAGAAACTATTTCATTTAAATGCATATTACTTATAGAAAATTTTAAAATTTTTACAAGATAATATGTAAATTGTAATTTAGATGTTATAATTTAGTTTAAATGTGTAAAAATGATAATCTTAATTGATAATTAATGGAGAAATTTATGGTCAAGCAATCACCCGTCAAAAACCCTTCTTGTTAAAATGAGACTTTCAAACACAAATAAAATTACACTTTTAAATACAGACAAAATTACGCATTCCAATATAGGCAAAATAACACTTTTGAGGATAAATAAAATGATAAATTCGAGTATAGACAAAATTGCACTTTCGAGCAGGATAATTTCCTCGAAAATTCTATTTTAACAAAGAAGGTTTTCAATGGGTGATTTTTTTGGTCACATATTTTTTTATTATCAATCAATATTGTTATTTTTACATGTTTAACTAAATTACAATATCTAAACTATAATATACATATTGATTTTGCAAAAATTTCAAAATGAACAAAACTCAATAATTTTTAACAATTTCCTGATGTTGATTGCTTTGTCATATCATAAATGCAATCTTCTACCATCAAAATTGGGGATCTTGGGAGTGTTTTCTACTTTATTTAAAAGTTTGTTTTGAGAGAGGTGAGAAAGTGTTTTGACCGAAAGTTGAGTTTTATATTTAGGTCACAAGAGGCAAATTTATCAAAATAATAAAATTTTGGCTTAGTTTAAACAATTTTTGTAAAGTGGATAATTTAAAAAATGGGTCCCAAAATATGGTCAATTCTGTTAATTTTCCTTTATAATAAGGGACACAATTGAAGAAAAAATTGTTTTTTTAGAAAAGCAGCAAAAAAATTAAAAAAAGAAAAGAAAAATTAAAAGTTAAAATAAAATAAGAAATTATTTATTCAAACAGAAGTAGAAGTTAACAAATCAAGATAATTCAAGAATAGGCAGGTCCCAAACATCTATTTATGGTTACATTTGAGTTGAGATGGAACGTTTATATTGTATTTTAAAAATATAATCGACACAATGATATATTGGAATAAATTAAATACTAAATTTTTTTTTATAAAAATTACTTATTTTTTATTTGTATATAACATTAAGTAATTTTATTCTGTAATGACAATTTTAAATTGACAACAATTAAATATTAAGTAATTGGTATAAATTATATACTAATTTGTTTTTATTTAACGTAACAATGAGTTTGACTTTAAAGACTTTAAAATAAGTTTAAATATTTAAACATTAATTAAATGGAAGTATGAAAGAAATTTGAAAATTTTGTAGAAGAATGATCCGAGGATTCCTATGATTAATTTTATATTATCAGAGTTTGAATCACATTAGACTCTTTTTCCTTTATCTTAAATGTTTGGGATGGGGAGGAGAGGAGAGGAGAGGAGAGAAGAGGAGGTGGGAAATTAAATATATAGATAGATGTATATACATGTACGTGTATGTTTTTAGATTAAAAATACTAAGTTATTCTAATATATATTAATTTATACGTATGAATTTATACAAGAAATTTGTACCTCTACTATTACTTCTTTTCTTTTCTTTTTTTCTTTTTTTTTTATACGTGAAATATCTTAATCTATCGAATCGAATATGGGTATTAGTTAAATTGGTCTGTCGTTGCTTATCGGAGAGATAGTTCAGATAAAACCCACAATATGATCTTCTAGGTACTTCGCAGAGAGAATCTTAGGGTGGGAATCGAACATGTGGATCTCAACTGGTCTACCGTCGCTTGTCAAAAAGGCTTCGCAGAGAGAATCCTGGGGTAAAAATCGAACTTATGGACCTCAATTGGCCTGTCATTGCTTACCAAAAGAGCAGTTCAGATAAAACCCACAACTGTCGTCACTTATCGGAGGGATAGTTCAGATAAAACTCACAGCCTGACCTCCTAAACACTTCGCAGAGAGAATCCTGAAGTAAGAATCGAACCTATAAATCTCAACCGGTATGCCGTTGCTTGTTGGAGGAGCAGTTCGTAGAAGAGACAATTTAGATAAAATTCACAGTCTAACCTCTTAAGTGCTTCGCAAAAAGAATTCTGAAGCGGGAATCAAACCTAAGATCTTGAGGTCCACAAATTTAACCCCCACCGTCATACCCGTGGAAAAGGTTTCCTCTAACATTACTCTTACTATATATTATATAATTCATAGTTGAATTAAATTAATCAAACAATGATTTCTTTTTAAAAAATTGAATTTAGTTAATTAAAATTAAATTAAAAAATTTCAATGAAAGATAATTGACAATGTAATATATGTTTTAAAATTTAAACCCAATGAAATGCGTAATTAATGGCTAGGCCACTCAACTGAGTCAAAGTCTTATCCATAATTAATTATTCGAAAACTATTTTTTT
This sequence comes from Trichilia minutiflora, assembly GCA_035590515.1. Lineage (NCBI taxonomy): Eukaryota > Viridiplantae > Streptophyta > Magnoliopsida > Sapindales > Meliaceae > Trichilia > Trichilia minutiflora. The sequence continues at coordinate 5,374 of JAVXUL010137268.1, forward strand.
AGTTGAAAGTTAACCAACACAAATTGTCAACTACGTAATCTGATACATACCAACTGATATTAATTAGGGAGAATAATTACGCTTGAGTGATGAAATTAATCATCCATCTTAAAGTGAAAACAATATCTATCGATTTTTTGACAAAATATTAATGGGGACTGTTTTCATAGCATTCAATAGATTTGGGGTTTTTATTTTAATAATTTTTTTTGAAAAATAATTAGTTGATTAATTACGAAAAAAATTAGGGGATAAAATTTTTTATTTAAATTGAACTAATGTAGATGAAACAAGAATGTAAGTGACTGGTACAATGGTATAACAAGCCTTGTACAATTACACTCTTACAGAACTTTATTTCAAATTAAGGAAAAATTATTACGCTCTTACAGAACTTTATTTCAAATTAAGGAAAAATTTAGACATCATTACAACATTAATAATATCTTTAGTCTTCCTACGACTCGCAAGTTTGTTTTTCTTGTATATATGATTAGTAGTGCGGACGACGGTGCAGCGGCATCACCGTGAACTTCATTTTTCCGTCTCTGCAGTGGAGTCCTCCACGCTCCCCGCAAGCAAAGTAGTAAGGAGATAACTTCTTTAGCACAAATTTGAAACCATCCCCACCTCCATCCGTAACGTTTGCAATCATCTTTGCTCTTGATAGATCACATTTCAGGTAACTCCAAAGATTAGGCAGCAAGTATACGCTGTGAGGAAATACTGTGTCGCTTGGGGGATCATACTTGAATACTGCATGCATACAAACATCCACAATATTATATAATCCCATGGATAATTAGATAGATATAATAACTTTAAGTATATACATTTTGATTGGCTGTATTGGTAATGTATGATATGTGAACTTACCGAGAGCATCATTAACGTAGAAGGGGGCATTTTGGAAAGCCCAGTCGCTGTAATTGAAGCCGAAATGCCAATGCTCAGATCCACCTACAATTATGTTGTTGGGATTATTGTTGTTTGTATGATTGGAGTTATGGGTTGCATTTTTTTGAACCCATGGCCAATGATGAGTGTTGTTGTATCCAAAATACCACCCCCTGTTTGCCATACTTACTGTCAGCATAGATGCTACATATAGAATCAATATCAGTCCATGTGCAACTGCAGTACTACTTCTGAAACCCATTGATTTCCAGATTGTGTGTAAACTGCAGAGGGATGAAACTTATTGCTAGAATGATATTGAAAAGATTTATGTGCGCTGAAGTGGGTGGAAATTGTTAGTCCTTAAATAGAGAAGAGGCAGAGCTAGCCATGGCCCATTGATCGAAATGGTGGAATTTCGTGTGTGTAAAACGGAAAATTGAATTGACATTTTGTAACTCCAGGAATTGGTAAGAGGTAGCCGAAAAGATGAGGAGGCAGCTAACTTTTTCCTCATATCGCAAATTAGGAGTCGAAAATTTTTCAAACTTTTTTATTCCTTCTAGTAAATTGGGAGTGTGCCAACCATTATACCAAGAGTCAAGAATGATCAGCTGCTTTCATACTAGGTTTGGTGACAGAAGCGCAAACGTAAAAATAGGGAAGATATAAAATTTGATTAATATAGAATGATTTAAAGACAACAAATTAAGTTAAGACTTTCGTGTTTTTTTTCACTTTTCAAATTCTAACATAACTTAATTATAAAAGGTTACAAAAATTTGGTAAGGTCTGAGTTATTTATCTGAATAAACTCTATTTATAAAAATGAACCCAATGAATTACACAAAAAAGATTAAATCATCAATAAATATAAACAGATAAAAAATATAAAAAAATAAATAAATAAGATGATCTACCTGATTGTGAGTCTTATAGATAGATTATTAGATATTAATCCAACAATATTGTAATTGCTGAATAACATCCATCTTTTAATATTAAAAAAATATATATATAATGGCCGGTTGGTAGGATGTTGAATATTGAGTGAAATTCCCCCCTCCCCTTATAAGTGGATTTAATTAATAGCACGAGAGCCATGATCAACATTTATCTAACACAAATTTCTAAATGTAAAATTTGACCAATACCAAAGACAAATCATATATTTACAAGACTTGGTGTCCTCGTATTCCATGAACGGAAACTTGTATGGAGAACTAGTTGCCTGATTACGATTGATTTATGTAATGATGATGGAAGGGCACAATCAGTTAATATACATTTAATTTTGAAGGTATAATATTACACACACAAAAAAAAAAAAAAAAAAAAGTTGGTGGAAAACATATGTGCATATATCTATGCAAGTACTGCTAGCTATTAATTGTCTGATAATTTATTTTTATGTGATATTTATATAAATTTGTTTCATATAATGTTTGATAATAAACTATTTAAGTATTATAATCATTTGATTAATGACTGATTGTTATTATAAAGTTCAAACGAGAATGAAATATCATGTTATTTCCTCATAATTAATTAATAGAGCCATCACGGATTGCCAAGCGTGATCGAACTAATGTGATTTCTCATGCATTTCGATTTCTTTAGTTACCTAATTCAGAAAAAAAACAAGTGGGAAAATTTTCATACATTACATTCTGATCAAGTATATCATATACGTAATTAATCGACTTTTCTTTTCACATCTTTCACCTCCAGTTCCAATTCAGTTGAAAATTGATTTAATTCTGGATGAAGTTTGGAATTAGACTAAATTGGAGTTAAGTTAGGGTTAAAAAATCAAGTTCGTATTATTTGCCCAAAATTTGACTAAGAATTAAGAGAGAGAAAAAAATTTTAATCAATTTTCTTTCATTAATATTGAATTGATTTTATGATCCTGAAGTGATAATATTTGTTTTAAGTTAATCATATGCTTTGTGTTCATATCACTGCGCATGTTTCCGGTGAAATTCTTTAAGGAGAACATTCTCATCATCCAAAATGGATACTTAATTAGACAGTTGAATAGAGTGTAGTTTGCTGGGAGTCAATAATTTATACATTCTTAATTTGAATTCTTTTTATGTGATTGTAAACCCTGCATCCACTCTTTAATTGGATCCATTTTTACCAAAATTTTAGCAATGACTGGTCTTCAGGTCTTGTGTATTCATTCATGAGGAGCAGAGCATAACATGCATCAAGCAGATCGGAATAACTAACTATACGGTTTGGTACATAATTATGCAGTCTTTTATTCGTTTTCCGCTTAAACTAGTTACATACCCTTCAATCAAATTTCTATATATCAAAGAAATGAGGGAAGAATAATATTGCAAGCGACTAGTACCATGGTATCAATATTATAGATAATTAATGAATCATCGTACATTAATAATTTATTCAAGACTCCGTTAAATTAATTTATTTCATCATCTGTAAATTAACGGAGAAGAAAACAGCAAACTATGCAAATTTCTCGTTAATCATATGCTTAAAGACAATATTGATGATAATTAATAATGCCAACGACGTAGGAGCGGGAACACCATAAACTTCATCCTGCCATCTCTGCAATGAAGTCCTCCGCGTTCCCCACATGCAAAGTAGTAAGGCTTCCACCTGTTCAGCACAAACTCGAATCCATCCCCGCCACCATCTGTAACGTTAGCAATCATCTTTGCTCTCGACAGGTCGCATTTCAGGTAACTCCAAAGATTAGGCAGCAAGTATACGCTGTGAGGAAATACAGTGTCATTTGGGGGATCATACTTGAAAACTGCATGCATGCAAACATCCATCATTATACAGATAACATTTGAAGGACATTTGTATTAAAAATATAATCAATCTGCGTTTCTGTGTACTTACCTAGAATATCATTAACGTAGAATGGAGAATTTTTGAAAGCCCAGTCGCTGTAGTTGAAGCCGAAATGCCAGTGATCAGATCCACCAACCATGATTTTGTTGGGTACACCATTTGTGTTGTTGGAGTTATGGGAAGCATTTTTTGGAGCCCATGGCCAATAATAAGTGTTGTTGAATCCATAGTACCATCCCCTGTTTGCCATACTTAATGTCACCATGGAAGCTATAGATAGAATCAGAATCAGTCCATGTGCATTAGGATTTCTATGAAGACTACGGAATGCCATTGATATGCAGAAACTACTATGTCTGTGATGGTATCCAATGGAACAAGAAGATGAAATTTTTGGTTATGATAAAATGGGTGCATTGGCTCTATTTATATAGGGGAGTGGGTGAGTATAGAAATTTTTACTCGGTTAGGCCGAAGGGATTAGGAAAATGACAGTATAGCTCTAAATTCCACAAGTTCATGAACAATTTCAGGTTAAGCTTATCCATGTACACTAACAGAATATAATGGTAATGTTAGTCGGTTTAATTGGCATCAACAATTCCTTCCACATAAGATTTTTTTTTTTCTTGGTCTTCAATTGTACATAGTTAATTACATGGTTAATCAAGAGTCAAAAAATGTTCGCTAGTGTTACAAGACGTGCAACTTGCTCCTATGAACTTCAATTTTTTTGTGCATTAGTTGTTGAATGTTTAAAGGGTTTTTTTTTTTTAACTTAGAGGATCATAAAATTATTGAGTTAAGTTTTTTTTTTTTTAAATATGGATTCAATATAATTTAGCATTGAATTGCATTAATTATATTACTATTATTATTATATTATTATTAAATATTGTACAATTTAAAACAATTAGCGCTTTATAAAACTATTCAACACTAGATTGCATCAAATTCATATTTTATAAATGCCTATGTTCACAAAAGAGAATTATTATATATATTACAATTCTAATATCGGTGAAAATCAAATCCCAATTACTTTTTAATGTGTAGAAAAATTTGTTGCTAAATGGCGTATAACTCTGTTTTCTTATGGCAATACCAAATTATTAATGTGAAAGTAATTAATATTTACCAAATAATCTTAAGAAAATTTAATTAACATCCCAAAATGAATGGGTTGGTGGGCAATAAGGCAAAGTCTTCCTTTAAGCTTGCTTTCTACTATAATCATTTCTATTTACCTGTTAAGTCTAAAAAATTGACCAAAACAAAGTCAAATGATTTTCTAAAGTTAAAGAATGTAATGGTGCGGTTTTAACCGATTAGTATTATTTGATAAAATTAAGTTTGACTATCGTTATCAATACTATAGGATTTTTTATTACGCAGTCCTGATGCGATGATGACAATACAACTTTTTTTTTGGTTTGTTTATTCAACTAATTAACAAGAATGCGAGATGATTCACTCTTTTTTTAAAAAATATATGTATGTCTTAATACTTATATTCAATAATAACTACAGCTTCAAGCTACAGAATCAGCCAGGAGCTATGTAACTCGAACGAAAATAAATAAATAAATAAAGTGCCCACAGAATCGAATCCACTCTTAAAGGATGTTCTCCAAGGTTGCCTTACACATATGCCTTAAAAATTTCAACCCAAAGGCATAGAAGAACAAAGAAGCGATAGCTCAATCCCTTGCTTATTAATAGGTACGTATTTGTTCATGCTTTATATACAATGAAAGAAAGTAAGAAACAAACTCTCCTAGTAATAGGGTTTTCAACTTGTGTACTATAAATTAAGCTTGAGCAACTAACGAATCCGAGTTAAGTTTTATAATCAGCGTCGGAGGGATTTTCAACTAGGAGGGGGCTGATACCCATCACTAATAAACCATAAGAAACCCAAATAAAGTAGACGATGTGGGTTGGGGTTGGGTTGGGTTGGGTTTACAAAATAGGGTGGTGATATGATTCTTGCACACTGAATACATTATTCACTCCCTATCTCTAATGGCAACTTCAATTAGGAGGGGGCTGATGCCCATTACTCATAAACCATAAGAAACACAAATAAAGTAGACGATGTGGGTTCGGTTGGGTTTACAAAATAGGTGATATCATTCTTGCACAGACTGAATACATTCTTCACACCCTATCTATCTCTAATAGTAACTGGGTTGGCAGAATCCTAACAAATTTGGGATATCATTTCTCTGCAATAGGTTGCATTTCAAAATGATTCTGTAAAAAATAGGATGAAAAATTAAAAATATTAATCTCGAAATTATTAATAGGGTAGTCCACATCGGACTTCCACCTCATTTTCCATTTTTTTTGGTGTGTGTACACACACATAGAAATTAAATTTTTTTGTATATAATAATATTTTTTAGAATAATTTTCTGAGTGTATGTATAAAATAAAATAAAATTATTACATCACTTTATTTAACGGGTATGAAAAAGTATATATAGATAATATTTAATTTTAAAAATTTAGAATTAATATTTTATCCCATCAAATATTTAAATTTAAAATTTTAATATAATTATCATAATATAAAAATAATATTTTAGTATAATAATAATATTTTGTTATATGTACTATAATTTAAAATTTTAAAAAAATAAATAATAATAAATAAAAAAAGATGAGAGGGGACGAAAAATCTATTCTCCACACAGATTTCTCACCCTCACTTGATAAAATTTAGTACAAAATACTGAAAATAGAGTAGGAATAGGGAATGGGACCCATCCCTCCGGACTGCTATCCCTACTCTCGAAACCTTATCGTCCGTCCTCCTTTGGTTTTGACCAAGCTGTATCATTGTGATAAGCTTCTAATATATCAGTTATACGGTCGGGATGCAGTTTATCAATGGCCAATTACCACTTCGCTTTCAAAATCAACACCGAATTAATAATGAAAACCAGAAAAATAATATCAGAAACCAGTCGCCAATACATCCAAATAGTTTAATTGCTCTATTACAAAATAAGCTAAGATTTTAGAAACAAGCAAGAAGAGAACTGAGAACCGAGAACAAGACCAATTATTATTATTCACCATTCATGCCTTATCCTTATTGAAGAAGGAAGAAATTTTCTTAGGCATAGGTACGCTATTTTCACATTCCAGATTTGACAAATTGAATTTCATAAGGAAAACAATACATAAAATTATCATAACCATTGCCAACGCATCCAAATGTCTCAATTGCTTTATAATAAACAACAAGCTAGGCTTTTAGATACAAGCAAGCAGAGAAACGGACTAACGAGGACAACTGAACAGCCAAAAATATATTCATGCCTTATCCTGATTGAAGAACGAAGAAAATTTCTTGAGCATAGCCACAGCATTTTCACATTTCGGATTGAGCAAATGAAAAACATGTTGCTCTCCCTTAGACTCGATAATCTCCACGTCCCCTCTCCAACCACTTTCCTTCAATTTCTCGTAATAAAACCATCCTCTTGCTCGTAGCACATCCTGCTCCGCAACAAAAACCGAAACCCTGCTGCAACCCAGGCTAGCTAATTTCGAATCAAACGCGGGATTGATCAAAGGATCGTCGCAACCGGTTGTGCTAGGACAAGTCAATCGCCAAAATTCCTCCATCCGAGCTCTTGTTTGAAAATCAGTTGTTTCGGTATCAAGAGGTTCTTTTCCCCAAAAATACGGATGAGATAAAATAATAGCAATAACATTCACACCGTCGAGAACTTCTCGACCATGTCGGATACCCATGTGATGCGCAATATTAGCACCAGCACTATCACCAGAAAAAAACACTCGTTGAAAATCAGCATGAAAGTTTAGCCAATCTTCAGGGCCATCTCCGTTAACATGGGAAGCAACCCATTTGAGAGAGTCCCACGAATCGTCATAAGCACAAGGGAGGGGATTCTCTGGGGCTAGTCGGTAATCAACGGAGACAGCGACTATGTCTGCTTCAGCGACCAAGGCGTTAAGGTAATTGTGGTAAGTAGGAGAACGACGAGACTCGATGCAAAAGCCTCCACCGTGAAAATAAACGAGAAGGGGAAGTTTTTGGTTTTGGTTTGTGTTTTTTGGTATGTAAAGCCGAACGTATAGATCCTTTTCCGGCGAATACATGGAGTCTTTGGATTCCACGTTTGTTTTTGTATCCAACGATGGAGGAACGATGTCAGTGCCCCTTAACCTCTCTACTCGTCCGTCTTTGTATATTTTCATCATGGGAGAGTAGTCATGGGCTATTTCGTATGCTGGATTGGTAGAATCCATTGGAAAGATGAAGAGCAGAAAAAATCTGGATGTCCGTTTGTTTGGTCGATAGAAGGAGAACTGGACGAGGGATAAGAGAGGCTTGTTCTTCTTGTTTTCTTGTTCTGTGTACATCATAGAAATAGGGAAAATGAGAAAGTTTTATCCGCATTCAATCTCATTTTTGAATCATTAATTTGTTTCAGTCCACGATACTGGACTGAGGATGAGTTTATATAAATTTAAAAAAAAAAAAACACTTAATTCAGTCCATATAATACTACTCCCATTTTTATTTTTTATTTTAATTTAAACATTTGCCTTAATTTAAAATGGCAGATTTTCTATTAAAGTATATTTTATTATATTGCATAGCATGCAGTTTTCATCCGGTTGGTCTGCTGATGCAGTTTTTATATATACACATAAATTTATATAAAAAATTATATGTATATTTATCAGTTATCGTTATAAATTATATATATATAAAATCTGATTTGATGGTGATGAAGCTTAAAATCATATCAACGATATCACCTGAATCGAATAATCTGTGTAACTACATTTAAAGTTTATTTTTTAATATCATTTTATTTTATTTATTCATTAGCATATCAAATATTGTACAATAAATTATAAAATACGACAATATTTATAATTAAATATTAAAATATCATAATTATTATAAAATTTTAAATTAAAAGATATTTTTTCACATGAAATAATACCCTAAAATTGAATTTATACCGAACCAACTTGATTCTATTTTAATTCAGTTCCACTGTTTATACTAATTTGGTTTGTTTAAATTTTAATATCAAAAAATTCAAAACCAAGGGACGAGCATGTTCGGTTTAGTTGCACCCAATGGATATAGTACGGTGGTTTTAGTAGGTAAGAAATGATTGTTTTTGTATTTATCTTGTGTTCGAGTTATTAAAAGTGTATTTTTTTATAAAAGTTTGATATAATCATAGATTTTATGTAAATTATTTCTCTTGTATAACGGTTACTTTGTGTTTATTTGAGATTCGATAGATTAAGATTTTTTATGTATCAAAAAAAAAATTATGTATAATTTGGTATAATTTTATAATATTTTTTAAAAAATTCAAATTGAATTGAATAATTTTGATTTTTTTAATTTTAAAATTAAAATATAAAAAATACTAGTAAAAAAATAAATAATATAAAATCCAAAATCAGTTTGATTTGGATTTGGTCTAATCAAATTATTTTTTTGGATTTTTTAATATTTTTATTAAATTTTTAATTGAAGTTTTTAATAATCTAATTTATATTTTTAAAAAAGTCAATAATAATATACTACGTGTTACTATTTTTTAATTTTTTAATATTTTAGTTAAATTGTCAACTTTTGAAAATAAAATAAAAAAAATGACTGTATTAATTGATTTTTCAATTTATAATCAAACAATTATTTTATAAAAATGAAATAAAATTTAAAAAAAAATCTCACGGTTCAGCTCAATTCGGTTTGATATTTTCCAATTCGAGATTCTTTTTGCCCAACCCTTTTCTAATCAAGCAATTCAGCAGATTCCTTCGCCGGGACAATTTTTGTGATTTGTCAAGTTTCTCAGTTCAAGGACCCAATAATTTCATGGATACGTTACATCACCGTTTTCATATGTAGGAGGTTATTAAAATTGTAATTTTAATTAAAATTATTTTTTATTTAAAAAATCAGAACGCAAAAATAAAATTTTTAATAATATATAAATAATAAAATATTTAAAATATTTTTATAAATTAATAAAATTGATCAAAAT